>JASANA010012567.1:0-41121 GCA_030248095.1 Ptycholaimellus sp. GST1_10 | reverse complement strand
TCATCTCCTTGGCTGCCTGCAGGGGGGTTTCATTTGTCCATTCATCTGAAGCAGTGTGGGAAGGGCAGTGCCTGAACAAGAGCATCGTAGTGCTGCAGGAGACGAGGAGTAGAGGCCTCACTCTGCCGGCTGAAGGCGCAGAGGAAGACGTCTCTGCTGAGACCGCCGCCCAGGGAAGACTCTAGGGAGTGTAGGCTAGGGGCTGGTGTTGCTCGCGCTATTGTCGAAGTCCTACCCCGTTCTGATTTGCCTGCCGAAAATAATTGGATGTCATTCGAAATTTTGATTTTTGAAATTTCCTAGCAATCTCGCAAAAAGTGAAAACTTTCGAAGTGAAATTTTTTTTGTGAAAAATTTCGAAAATATATTTATTTTTGAAAAATCTGATAGAGTGAAAACTAATCTTTTGGGGTCAATCGTTTAAAAATGAAATTCAATCTCAGCTGTAAGTGAAATGTGCAAATGGAATTATTATATAGTGGGTTATATTAACCCAAAAAGTATCTCTTATCTATATTTTACCTGCGATTGAAGTAGAGGAAATTTTTATTCCGGTTAATTTTAATTCTACTTGCGACTGAAGTGGATGAAATTTTTGCGCGGCCGCAGGCCGCCTGCCGCGAAGGGCAGGGCAGCCAGAGCTCCGGAGGCCGTAGGGCATGGGTGCGGAGGCCCCGGAGCGTAGCCTAGCATGCGAAGCAGGCTAGGCGAAGCGTAGGGGCCGTAGCACCCATGCCCGGAGGCCGGAGGAGCTCTGGCGCCCTGCCCGGAGCGGCGGGCGGCCAAGGCCCGCTTTAACAGTTACCCCATTTTTCGTCCGTCTGTCCGCATATATATATATATATATATATATATATATATATATGTTTGTGGTACCGCAGCTCGTACTCCTCGGTTTCTCAATGAAATTGGCTGATTTTTTGCATGAAGGTCCGTCTGGGTGGTGGCTCGGGACGTTTTTGTGGGATCGACGTCATTTTGATTGGTTCTTGATTTATGGTTAAAAAACCTCGAAAATGGAGACCTTGAAATTCGAAAATATTTCGAAAATTTAAATTTTACTTGTATTAATTATTGATTATTATTTAGATTGCTGTTTATCATTTAAATGCCTCAGAAACCCAAAATAGACCTAGATCAATTTGTGGCATTTTACTTTTGTTTGTCATATTTTGAGCTGACTTGCTTTTTATTCATTCCAATGCGTCACAAGGGGAACAAGGCCGCGCATCTATTGGCGATAGCCGATAATACCTTGTTTTTCTTAGCAAAGAAATAAGTTTTATACCTTAGATTGTGAACTTTGTGCACTGTAAAAATTAGCGTCAGTCCAATGTTAAACTGCATTAATTAATGATAAGAGAGCACCTTGCTTTAATGGCAATTGATTTGGTCAAAATTTAGTTGGCTCCCAAATTTTGCAGAATTTACACAATAGTTGAAATATAACTTTTTTTAAAATTTTAAGTCCAAAATTTTGTCTATTTCTTGAAAACTATCATCTGTACGTAGAATTAGACCAAGGCATATTTTTACAATCAATTGCAATTAATTGCAACGGAAATGGGTAGCAGAGTCAGCTAAAAATTTAAGCTATGCATATTTTTTAAAAATATTTCTACATTTTACTTTTTTTCGGGAGCTCAGATTTTAAATATACTTATTTGTATTTTGGCCAGGTGCTCTCTTATCATTAATTAATGCAGTTTAACATTGGACTGACGCTAATTTTTACAGTGCACAAAGTTCACAATCTAAGGTATAAAACTTATTTCTTTGCTAAGAAAAAAAATTTCATCCACTTCAGTCGCAAGTAGAATTAAAATTAACCGGAATAAAAATTTCCTCTACTTCAATCGCAGGTAAAATATAGATAAGAGATACTTTTTGGGTTAATATAACCCACTATATAATAATTTCATCCACTTCATACAGGGGCAAGGCCCCTATGCATGGAGACGAAGATGGGGTTGGTGATCAGCTGCTTGTTCACCACGGCCAGGTGGAAGCCCATGAAAAACATACCATAATCTTCATCCCAAATTACCTATATGATGCTAATTGTAGGGTCAAAAACCCTTTAATATGCCTCCAGATGAAGTTGATGATGGGCTGCTTGTTCACCACGGCCTAGTGCAAGCCCATGGAGACCAGCTAGAAGCAAAGGGCTGCCAGGATCATAATCTACGTCCAAAATTACCTATATGATGCTATTTGTAGGCACAACAACCCTTTAGAATGCCTCAAGACGAAGTTGGTGATGACCTGCTTGTTCACCACGGCCTGGTGGAAGCCCATGAAGACCAGATAGAAGTAAACTGGCGCCACAATCGTATTCTACGAGCAAAGTTACCTATATGGTGCTGTTTTTTAGACCAAAAACCATTTACAATGCCTCAAGATGAAGTTGGTGATGACCTGCTTGTTCACCACGGCCTAGTGGAAGCTCATGAAGACCAGATAGAAGGAAGCGGGCGCCATAATCGTATTCTACGTGCAAAGTTACCTATATGGTGCTGTTTTTAGACCAAAAACCATTTACAATTCCTCAAAATGAAGTTGATGATGACCTGCTTGTTCACCACGGCCTCGTGCAAGCCCAAGGAGACCATGTAGAAGCAAACGGGTGCCACCATCGTAATCTACGTTCAAAATTACCTATATGGCGCTGTTATTTTGGCGAAAAACCCTGTAAAAAGCATAAATATAGAGCCGGAATTGAAAAACATGCAAAAAACCCACAAAAAACTGAATTTTTACCCCAAAAGTTGATGTTTCGACCTAAAAAACGCGGAAAATGCAGAAACTAGGGGTGCCATGACACTCAGCGGCATCGATTTACCCTAGAACCGTTGAGATCCACACCCCAGATGTTGCCCAAGTGTCTGCAACACTTGCTGGACGGACGGTCGGACGGACGGTCGGACGGTCGGTCGGTCGGTCGGTCGGTGTGCGCCCGGACACCGGACATTTTTTTTAAAAAGTTTTTTGGAAATAACTTTTTTAATAAGGCTCTAAAAAATTTTTGTCTAAAGACGACCCCCCACAATTCGACCACGGCGCGTCGATTGAGCCTATTTGCAGCGTTCTCCGACGTCTGTGTGACGAGCTACAGCCTGCCAAACTTTGGGAAAGCTGCAATTGGTTGTGTTACTCGATAAGAGGGGCTTGGCGCTACCGCTCCGCTAACGCTCCGCTCGCGCAAGCCCAATTTTATGTGGAAAAATGACTACCACGTCGGTGGATACTCAAATGCATGAGCCCTGGGCTGGTAAGGCCACAGCCGGGAGCATTAGTGTCCAGACAGAAGCCTCGGCCCAATATGGTTCTGCACTCTTCGCACCTAAAAATCTTCGCACCTCTTCGCACCACAAAACCCATTTGTGCCCACCCTCTAAGACAGAAGCGAGGCCGACCATTGCGCCGCAGGCCGCAAGGAATGTCCTCAGTGTCCCCTGCGGAAAACATCAAAGTCTAGCAGTTCTTTCTAGATGAGCTGATGGTCACCTCCTCCTCCTCTTCCAGCTTTGTGACACTTGCTTCAAAGCGAGGCAGCAGGATCAAAGTTCTGGGGGTTTGCAGAGTGAAGGGAACCAGACGGAGCCTACGATGGGAACGTTGATGGCGTTGACGACATTGACGTTGTTGTTGATGTTGCTCGAGTTAGCGCCGACTGTGTTGGTGTTGGTGTTGCGGTTTGTGGGGAACCCCGTTGCACTGAGAAATCATTCAGTCAACTGGCTCTATGAATATGGCCGTTTCAGAATGGGACAGAGACGATAAGAAGTCTTTAGAAAAGAGTTGAGATGAAAAACGAAAATGAGAGACAATGGTCTAACGTGCCAGTGTTGGTGAGAGTTAGCAGTGAACAGTGACAGCGAAAGCCACCCTCACATTCGCCGTCATTTCGGCATATTCCTTTTTCAAAGACTGCTCATTACTTTTATTCATATAGGTAACAATACCAGCATCCTCCTGCGCTCCTATCAAGGCCTGCAGAGAAATGAGCATTTTGCGGAGCGAAGATGTTTATTTGCTTACACTTAGAGACAGCAGAACGCATAGCACCTGGTGTAGCATTGCCAGCCCTAGACATGAGGTTTAATGCTGGAAACTGCACTGGCGTTTTCTTTTGTTGTGACTTTTATCCCTTCTTACCAGTGTTTTGATCGTTGTCGCATCCAAAAAGCACTGGAAAGACACATTTTAAAAAAATAGGCAACGGAAAAGCAAATTTGCGACAATATAAAAATTTACGATAGAGTACAGCTAGGAGCATCTTCTTGTAAAATTTCGCTGAAAAATATTGCGTATATCTGGAGTTATAACTTTTGAAATCATTCGCGGATGCAAACCAAAAATATCAGCAGAGTCACTGGGGCTGCAAGGACAAGGATTTGCTCGAAACATTTTGAGGGCGAATTTTGAAACGATTAGAAAAATCAAATCGAGGCATTGAACATCTGTTCCTGGAAAACAAATGAGACTCAATCTTCTGAAGCTGGCAGGCCATATTTTTAAAATAGGAGCCCAGAATTCTGCAGGTGCTGCTGGCTTGCATCGTTTTCATGCGCTTGAAATCACACGCGCATATTATTTAAAGTTTTTTTTGGGGATTTTAGACCTAGTGTAACCCTGAATGCAGGTAGCGACCCTGGGGGTGCTGTCCTTGGGGCAGTCCGGTGTGTACTGGAGGCTCAAGGTGAGGAGGTAGACCTTGCCTGGGTCCCAGTAGGTTCGACGCACTGCTTCCGCGTTCAGCATTGGTGGAGCTACCAGCCCTGGGCCGTCCTCCTCTCGCACCTGACAAGCTTTCAGCCTTTTTCACCCTTCTTTGATGTTTCACAGCATCGCGTCCTCCCACTAGCTCAATGATCAACCAATATCTTAGCTATTTCACAGTCAACTGTTGTACAATTCATTGAAGTTCGTTTTTGAATGTTTCCTATTTTTTATCAATTTGAATATGTTTGCTTCAGCTGCCAAAAAATGCAAAAATGCCAGCACAATGCAAAAAATAACAATTTGATTGGTAAATTACCCTTTCTGCAAATAAATCAGCCTCAACGAACCCAAAAAGGACTTTACCATGGCCTATTGAGTAAAGTATTTTTTCCGTTCACTAAAACCCAGGAAGTTTGGATGAGGACTTTGCCCATGGGCTTGCCTTGGGCAAAGAAACTATATGCTTCCTGCAGTAAATGCACATTGATATTTTCGTATGAGCTGGGGCTTTCATCGGAGCTTTACAATGAGCCATGTCACAAACGGCTCATTTTGCAAATGAGGAGTACTCCCACACTACCGGGGGGCCGAAGTCTTCGACCCTTTTTTATGTATTAATTGTGCTAAATTTGGCATTGGTTAATAATTATTAACCATCTCCTTGGCATTGGTTAATAATTATTTTGTCGGGACCATGTGCATATTCGAAACGCATGAAGCCGAAGTAGAAAGGCAGAGGGAGAATAGCTCCATAAGATTGTCAAGAAGAATGCCGCAGAAGGTGAGGTTCTTGAGGAAGAGAGCCATGCTCAGGTTGGAGTTCCTGGCAAGGTCGATTATTCCGATCTTCAGGAAATTGCCGTGCATTACGAGACAATGCTGGGAAGCCTGCCGAAATATCTTTTTCTATAGTTTTTTCCTCTCAATTTACCGAAAAGCCCAAAAATAAGCCAGAATATCTGTCAAATTGCAACCAAAGACACAACCTCTGCAACACACAAACTATACCTCCCCTCAAGCAGCCGGAATCAAGCTGTGCACCTGGAGCTTGTCTTCAGAGAGTGGGTTGAGGACTGGGTGGAGGCCTTGGCCGCGGGTGGCGTGGCGGGCGTGCCACTCAAAGTCGATGGAGCGGGAGTTGAGGATGAACTCTACTTGAGGATGAGTTGAGGAGGCGGGGAGGAAGAAGACGGAGGGAGGCCCGCTTCTTGTTGAAGCCGCAGCTGCTGAAACACCACGCACAGGCTGGGGGCGAAGGCGATGGATCAGTACCAGGGGGCGGGCAGAGTTCGTGGGTGGACGAAGAAGATGGGATTGAGGGGGGGGGGGGGGGGGGGGGGCTAATAGAGTTTGGGTAGAGCTGGGAGATGGAACGGATTGTAAGACAAGGACCTAGGTCTTAGATTGTTTTTGTTGCATTTATTTCGATGCTAACAGTAGGCTGAAACTTAGTGAGAAATTGCTCAGACACAAGTAAATGTTTTTATTTCTGAACGTTTTTTCCTACTCATCACCAGTGCACCTCACTATCTCGACCCTGCTTGTGCATGAAATCTAAGCATATCAGTAGTGGTCGATTTAACGATTCTCAAACTGATCAGCGGTAGAAATCGTCAGAACCTCTTGAGCCTTGCGAAGTAGGCGAAGGGCTTAGTGGGCGGTGCACCGGCACTGTCGCCGCTGCCCTAAAACAGCCTCCATTGCTAATCTGGTGGATGGAAAGGGGCCTTGATCAGAATGGGCGGACCTGAGGCTTCATCCGTCCAGCTGTAGTCGGTGTTGCAGACAACGCTGGTGGCTTGCGCAGGCAGGATCCCAATCCGTCGCTTTCCGCCGGTCAGCCAACCCGCGTACTCCATCCCTGCGGTAAGCCTTTCGTCCTATTGCAGCAGCTTGGATATGAGAGTTATGGTGTCGTTCTGAGATTATAGGCGCATTTATAATCTCAGAGCTAGCACACACACCTCTCTGCATTTGGTAGTTCCTGTTCAAATCCACCATTTTGTGGCCAATGAAGAAGCTGGCTTCATCTGGAGGGTAGCAAGCAAGGTAAATGGGAAGGAGGCGGGAACCCAGCCAGCACTCTCGGTCCATGAAGTCGCCCGGGTTGACCTCCGCAGGTCGTGACGGAAATTCGTGACGGAGTCGTGGCGGAAATTCAGAGCCATGTAGTACATCCAGAGCAGCTCTTGGCTTGGCTTACGCCTGACAGACCAAATGTGCCTTGCTCTTCCGCTCCGCTTGGTTATTGTTGATAATCTTATTTCTTTCATTTTCTTTTTTTGGTCAGTAAACGTTTTTCCTGGCGATGGGAGACATTAGCGGCTCCAACTTTGAGACCAGCCTTTACCGAGGGAAGGGACAGGCACAGGCCCATGCCGTCGTCGCAGTTCACGAATGTCGGTTGACGTGGTATTGGAGGGGCGCTTGTGTAGGAGGAAGACGCTACTGAGGGGTCCGCCTGTGGGCAGGGCTTGGCTGCTCGCATTGGTTGGGCTGAGAAGTCGAAAAAATAGACCTCCTCCCCGACCAAGAAGAAATCGTTGTTTGCAAATATGTTGGCACCACTGGCCCCTCCCAGCTCCTCCCTCTGCTCAAATGGGCCATGTTTTAGCAGCGTGTGCCGGCCAAAAAAGTGTTTTAAATTAGTTGATTCCCTCCGAAATGCATTTTCTGGGAATTAAGCAACTTATCATTTTCAACTTTTTTGGCCTCTCGGTTTACCTGAGGGCTGTCCTAATATTACTAATCCCATGGGACAGGACAATCAAAATTGGGTCCACTCCTAATATTACTTAAATCCCATGGGATCCCCTTGGGATTGTCCCATCCCCAGGGGACAGGATTTGGTGGGTCCACTCCTAATATTACTTATTGTTCTCTGTCCCCTGTCCCATGCCACAGACACCCTCCACTCCTAATATTACTTATATTCCATGGGATATCCCCTCATTTCGTGGGACAACCACAGACAGGGTGGGGGGTGTCTGTGCATGAGGGACAGAATGAAAAAAGATGGAAATAGGTATAGTTTTCATTGAGAACTTGATTTACAACTAATTTTGTTGAGCATTTCTTACTTATTTCAGCTTGTCTTCAACTTTTTGAATTCTGGCAAATATTACAGACTGTCACATGACTGTTCTTTAAAGTTTTTGAGTATTTTTCTTGGAGGAGCACTCATAATGCTATCGCAGCAGAATAATCAAGAATTACCACAGAATTTTGCTGGCAGAGGAGGAGATGGACGAATTGGAAGAGGGGACGCATATTCAGCCTCATCCCACTCTTCCATCATTTTCTACCTCCTTCTCTTCTTTACTGCTTATGTGCCATTTTCCACAAGCTCTCTTCATCTATTCCTAGTGGGAGCTATTTCAGCATTCAATCAATTATAGTTGCGCATTTACTTTACACTCTCCTCTATCCTCTGCCCCTCCCTTGTCCCTTGTTCCAAGCCAGTCCTGTGGTCCGCTCCTATTATTTGTCTTCTGATCCCATGGGATAGCAGCACTAATAATAGGACTGAAAAAGCAATCCTATCCCCAAAAGAAGGGACAGGATTCATTAATATTAGGACAGCCCTCTGGACCCATTGCAAGGCTGCCTGAAGCGTCAAGCCTTGGATAGGCTCTCCGATGAGGAGGATGCCGTCGTCTTTGACTGCGGATCGAGCGTTCTGCAGGAAGCGGTTCAGTCCACTAAGCACTCTATCCAGGATGGCTCCGTCTGCTTCTGCAACTGTCATCTATTTCATCATTCTCAAGATTGCGTCAACGAAACTACAGATGATCGTGAAGCGCATTTGATTCCTTTGGGCGATTTTGCTGCTTGTTTTTACACTGCTTTAACTTTTTTGGCTCTTTGGCTCAAAGACTGCTGAAGAATTGCTTCGATTCAGCTGATGTTTCAGAGACAATGATCTTGCCAAAGTAGAAGAGTGACGAGCAATAATGTACCTCCTGACCACTTGTCAAGTGAATGGACTTCTGCCCTAGAGAAACCTTTGCTTGTCGCCGCGTACAACCTTCATCGTGTTGAGCTTGTAGCACTTGGCGGCCGGTTCTTTGTCCGTAAACCCAATCTGAGGCGCCAAAATTCTGTACTAGCACTCGATGAGGGGGCATCTGGCGCAGGGCCTGGTCAATGGCCTTCATTATCAATGCTTGGAGCAGGAGGGTGAAAAGAGGGCAAGTACATTGGCAGTGGTCAGCGACAAGGGGTTGGAGGAGGACGATGTTAAAGCTGTGGCCGGGCTTGTTCTCCAGGATTATGTCGTACAGCGTCTTGACCGTCTCCTGGCCCCAGAGTTCACCCGGCGTCCACATGCCCGCACCAGCTCCCGTACTCCTTCGTCAGATGTTTCATGATTATGGAAGACTATGCTTATCACAGCCTCTTGAGATGATCGCCGAGTCGATGAGCTGAAGTGAAAACTGGAATGAGAACAGAACTGCATTTCTGCATGCTGATTAAAACTAGTTTCCATAAAAGAACTTGCAGCTCGAACAGCAAAACCCATGTAAAAGGGGCTTATTTATCGTCCTATTATATAATCAGGTCACAGTCTTGCATTGCGCTTCAGATCACGCAGTAAACAAGTTAATCATTGACTTGTGAAATTTGAATTGTCAAACAATCGGACAAGTTAATGCTGATTTCATTTTGCATGTTTCAGCTGCTCATTCTGTCCCTAAATTTTGGTTCAAATTCAATATTTTCATGAGTACTGTCAAGCATTCAAAGTTCCAACTGGATTCTCTTTTTCGGGGACTCAGATTTATCTGAGGGACAAGGAGGGGCCTATCGGCTCCTTCAAGCGAGAAAGAGAAGGTGATGAAGATGATCACGTGCGAGGATTGAGATAAGGGAATGGTGATCAGTCCAGTCACTTCGCAGAGCCGGCGCAGACGCAAACCTTTCCCTCCTTCCGCCAGCCGCATCTTCTGGAATCCGATTCCAGAGCCCGCGTACCCCGATGCGGCCAGGGGCCATCAAGACCCCTGACTTCAAGGGGATGGGGCTCTAGATGATGGCGGCTCTTCAGTATGCAAAATATTCAGTATTTTTGTTTCAATAAGACCCTGACTAAATTGAAGGCTGCCTCTCCCTACGCGGCGCGAGGACGTTGAGGAAGGCGGACTTGCCCTTGACTCGGAGCACGTCCAGGGCCATGTTCTGGCTGGCGAGCAGCTTGAAGAACAGGCCCTCTGCTGCCGTCAGGGCCTTAGGAGAGTTGATTATTTTGGAGAGGAAGCCAAAGCCCTCCAGCTTCTGTCGCATCTGCTCCACAGCTTCTGCCTGGCAGGCTGTCATCACACCCTGGGAACTCCGAGCCTTGCAACACCTCTACTTGCCTAAAATGTCTCCGCAAGAAGCAGCTCCCGTGGGCAAATGATATGCAAATTTATCAGCTAGTAATCTCAATCGAACTTCGAGTGCTGGGCAAGCGAAACGTGAGCAGGCAGAGCTGCTAAAGTTATTTCCAAACAGCAATGTCCTTAGAGAAGTGGATGAGAATGGCCGTTGGGTTTGTGAAAGGGGGTGTAGGTGTTGGGGGATGGGGGACATTGGTCACTTCCTAGGTGCGGCCGACGGCGACCGTGGCGCCGGGTGGAAACTCGGTATTGATGACGTTCTTGCCGCGATGATAGGCCAGTTGAATTGCCTCATCCCTACTGATGCAGCCGTTCCCATAGCCGGCGCTGATCTCCCCAGTCCTGTGGTTTGAAACCGGGCAGGGCATTCTCTTTTAAAAATCTGTCCTCTAATTAAGGAAACCCCAATTGTGCATGATCGTCGCTGAACTCTAACTTTTTATGGTTGGCAAAAATACTTAGTCGCATTTTGAAATGTGCAAGATTTGGTGAGAAGGAGATGAGGGCTTCGTGTTTGACTAGTGAAACAGTAAAAAGTACAAAGGATCCGATTTCTCTCTGGCTACAGAACCATGAAGCGCAGCGGATCCGTCAAAGCCAACTGTACTGTCGTTATGCACACCAGCAGAGGCCATATTGCATTGAATCCAGTCCCTGGCAGTTTATTGCTGCGATTTCTTCGGCAAAACAGTGAAGCATTTCCATGTTTCCAGCTCAATTTATTCGAAACTCGCAAATACTTGGCAGATTAGAAGACTGGATTGTCAAAATTTGCAGAACATTTTTTAAATAATTGTGAGAAAATTTTGCCAACATTTTTTTTTTCAAATTTGAAAAGCAATGCAAAATACTATTATCTAAGGCCTGACCATTGATAATTTTCAGCAGGGAAGCATTGAATGAGGCCATCACGGATGATCTTCTCATTTCGTTCCCTTCAATTATTTTTAAACACAGGCAGACGAGGCATCGAAAAACTAACCGGTCAGGCAATACAAGCTCAGCTGCTGGACAATTTGTGCGAATGTGCCTTTGTACATGGCCGCGTTGAGTAAAATTCAGGCCACAGTTTGAACAGGCGTACGGACGGAGCTTAAAGCAGATTATTGTGTGGCGGATTATATTATTGGCTCTAAAGTTAGTCGAGCTCCAGGTAACAATCTTGCAGCATTTGGCACAGGCTGCACTGCCTTGCAGACATGCTTCTCGGCCTTTGATTTTAGAAGGTGCCAACGGTTCTCCTTCAGTGTTTTCCGGCATGCAGGGAATTTGCTCAGAATTAAAAGATTTCATGCTAGATTTTATATTTTGGTCTAAGTTTTCATTAAGAGTTTCGATTTTTCTAACATATTCTGCAGCAGGCAACAGCTCTGCTCTGCAAAAACCCATACACTTAGCTATCAAATGAACAATTGGCAATTGAGTGAGTACCTATTCTCGGGGCTATGGCTTTCCAAGAGACAGTGGCTGAGGAAATGGGCAAAGCGGAAGCTTCGGAATTCGCAGTTTGAACATGCCCATTGTGGCTGATAAAGGCTGACATGAAATCTTAACTGGTGCCAGACACGCCAGCTTGAGTTATCAGCATTTTGACAACATTCCGGCATTTTAGCTCCAACCCGAAAGGCTGCGCGAGCATTGAAATTTTTTCTCTTGATAACCAGCAAAGCAAACAAGGCATAATTTGCACACAACATAATTAAAACTGATAACAAGTTATTCTCTGTTGTCGCCAAGAGATGCGCGGCCTTGCTTCGACGCAGATGACGTATTTCAGCATCATTCACTGACCTGACAAATTTGTGTACCATTTGCTGCATGAGAAGGGGTGATTCAAGGTTGTTTTGAGTAGGGACCAGTTTCAGCATTCACTGAATGAGTGGTCCAGCCTATATAACGCTTCGCAGTCCCCATTAAAAGTGTCATTTCTTTGCACTTATTACACAAATTATGGCCTTTTCACTCCTTACTGCAGTCATCCTTACAAGTTTTGCTTTCGGCTCAACTTTTGCACGCTGCTACAGCGCCTCTACCAGCAATGGGTTGAACTAAGCTTGCTACAACCTCTTTGATTTTTAAAATTTTCATCTAATTTTCTTTGCGCAATATACAGCAATGGCTTTTTATTAAGCAGTTCCCTGGGTTGACAGAGACGTAGCCGACGCAGCAGTGGCAGAAGTGGGCAGCACGGATTGGTCCTATGCCTCCAGCGAGGGCGGCTTCTGCGTGGGCGGACGGAACTCGAACAAATGCAATCTATTTGTAGCCGACATCCTTAAGGCCCGCGGCAAAAAAGCTCCGGAACGCCGCTGGTTCTAAATTTGAAATTTACATCTTTAGAATTGAATTTAAGATTTTTGGATCTTAGTTTTCAAAATTATATTTTCAAACCCGACTGCCTAAAATTTTATCTATTTTTGCGAAATTTGGGTATGAATTGCTTTCATGATCTGAATTCTAAGGAAAAACTACTTTGCAGGCTTTGCTATTCCCCAATCGGAGCCAATGAGTGGGCGAATCCAGCCTCGGACTATCTGACGGATGACAAGTGCTGGAGCTTGGTGAGCAGTTGCTATCAGAGAGGCGATGTGGCTGCCACTGGAGGCCATGTAGGCATTGTCACGGGAGCTGGTTTTTTAAAATAATTTATGGGTCAGGAGTTAAATAGCTGGCTGATTGAGGCACAACGACGAGCGCGGCGCACAACAGTGTGGTGCAGAATGACTGGGGCTTTCGAGCGGGACAAAGCCCTACATTCTGGCGCTACGTTTGCTAGAAAGGATTTCGGTGGCTGTTTCGGTGGCTGTTTTGGCTGTATCGTGAATCTGGCCCACAAGTTGCTGAAGCGTTTTACAATGCTCGCATTCTAAATCAGAAACCGAAAGCTAGTGGATTTTTTTGGGTTTTATCATTTTGTTTCTAGTGAATTCGAAAGTTTTATCGCGAATTATCTCGAAAAGTTTGATCATGAGAAAAATATTTCGCGATTTATCAAAATTTAAATACATTTTAATTAAAATTTCATTTTAAAACAGTATAATTTTGCCATTCGATAAACATTTAAACTGTATTCATTTTATTTTGAAACGACAGAAAATCTTTGATTTCTTTGCTTGATTAGCGACAAGTGGAATAAAGACTGCTCAATTTACGTAATGCACAATACGTTTTTTATTCGAATACAAATGCACAGTGTATGCTAAGGATTTCTGGATATGGAAAAATCAAAAAATAAAAGCGACTCAAATGCATAAGCAGTGCGTAAGGCTATAGTAAAAGTAATCTAGAGTGAAGCTTCCTGCTTCTCAGCCGTTAGCCTCCAAGGCCGTGATGATACTCTAGAAGAAAAATCACTGCTATAATGATTGTTGACTAAATAAAGTTAATTTGAAGCGCATTGCTGGTGCTTCGATCGAAAGCGTTGTTGAGCTGGCCAGAAGCCTCCATCTCCGTGAGCACCGCCATCGCTCCCCGCAGGCGCCCCAACTCCTCCACCGGCCAAGTAACCGAAGCCAGCTTCCGTGCCGGCACCTTCTGTCCCTCCTCCAACCCAACCTTCAACCCCATTACCCAAGCTTTCCTACTCCAACTGGTCCACAGTCAAAATGCTACAAAGGCCATCTGGTGCCTGGCGGATAGGCTTCCACTGCTTCTGTGCTCGTTCAGCTCCTTGAGGAGAAGGAAGCGAAAGGGATCGCTCACGCCCTCCTCCACACACCCGCGGCAGACGTACAGGGGCTTCTGCAGAACTTTCCTCCTACACCCAATGCTGGGTGGATTTCATTGGCCCTTCATTGGCCCTACCTCCCAATAGATGTCATTTTTTCATTTTCATTTTAGGGGATAACAGGTGATAAACAGGTGGAAAGGTGATAAACAGGTGGAAAATCAGGTGGAAAAATGAATGAAAATAGGGCAAAAAAATTCATTTCATTTCCATTTCATTGCATTGCCAGCTCCAAAAAATTTTTTCAAAAAAAATCCATTTTTTTCACTTATCATGTGTTTATCACCTAGGCCTTTATCACCTACCCACCATTGCCTACACCACACCCTCCACCCAGGTTAGGATGTAAGAACCTGGACGGGTTCCTCCTCCACTTCCATCTGGTCCTCCTGTGGGGCGGCGATGGGTTCCTCCTGCTGCACCATTGAAGGGGCTCCCCCATCCTTTGGCTCCTCTGCCTGCAGTTCCTGAGTGGGTAGATGCGGAGACTCCTCTGCTGCCTCAGCTTCCGGTTCTTCCTCGCCCTCCAACTGCTGCTCCTGGGCGGCGGTGGGGGAAGAGGTGCATAGAGGGGTGATGGGGGCAGGAGCAGTGGATTTGGAAGCTGAATGATTGGCAGAGGACTCGATAAGCAACTGTAGGCGTCTGGCCTCTGACCGGCCCATCGCTTCTGCAGCGACATGAGGGACGGCTTGAAGTGGAGGAGGAGAAGAGGGAGGAGAACCGGGGCCGTTGATGCGGAAGCCTTTTGGGAGGGCAGGCTTAACGCGCTTCTTGAAGTGGCTCAGAAGCTCTGTCGTCCGCTTTGCCGGGTCCACGTTGCCTTCCCCGGAGGCCAGCACCAGCATTAGGAATCTGCCAATTTACGGCTAATTAGATGAAATTTGCGGCGTCTCAGACTGGTGATAAAATCGAATGCATCTAATTACCAAGTACTTTGAAATTATGAAACTTCTAAACCATATTGCTGGGCGTGCTGGTTCAGTAGTTTCAATTAGGGCGTTGAAATTTAATATTCAAACCTAAATTTTGGCCCACTCATTCTCCACTAGTACTCAAACTAATTTCATTTACATTATTATATCTGGTACCATCGGCAGGCCAAATGTGGGACTGTTTTCTCCAAATTTTGCAATTGCCTCGAGCAAAAAGTCAAGGAAATACATCTACTACTAGTGGAATCTGCTGTTTGGACAGTTGCATTTTGTTTTTGGCGCGCAGTTCAGTGTCTCTTTCCATGCGCGCCCAAAAACAAAATGCAGATGACGCAGCAGATTCCACTAGTAGTAGATGTATTTCCTTGACTTTTGCTCGAGGCAATTGCAAAATTTGGAGAAAAGAGTCCCACATTTGGCCTGCCGATGGTACCAGATATTTCTTCCACTTTTAATATAGTATAAAATGTATAAATACTAATTTTATATTGTTGGTTATATTTTAATTTATATTTTATTCGATATATAAAGAATAATAAATAAAAAACTTGTTCAAAAAATATAACAAAACAAGTATATGGCGCAAAGCGCAATAGGTGACCGCGGAGCGCTTCTAACTTCACATGTAGCAACACCTGAAAATAAAGGAAAATTTTCATTGTGAAGGTGCACATTGTCTCTCAAAAGGAAAAGTCTGTGGTTTCTTAATCATTTTCAAAAGTAAACGCAGATTTGGAATCGCTATATATGACTTGTCAATCAAAAAACCAAAGTCTTCTGTTCAATTCTCAGCCGTTCAGCTGCTACTGATTATTGATGCTATTGTTATGCGTGAAAGTTTGTCACTCAAGATGAAAAGTCTGTGGTTTCTCAACCATTTTCAAATGTAAGCATATATTTGGAATCGTTATATACGACTTGTGAACAAAAAAACTCAAGTCTTCTGTTCAATTCTCAGCCGTTCAGCTGCTACTGATTATTGATGCTATTGTTATGTGTGAAAGTTTGTCACTCAAGATGAAAAGTCTGTGGTTTCTCAACCATTTTCAAATGTAAGCATATATTTGGAATCGTTATATACGACTTGTGAACAAAAAAACTCAAGTCTTCTGTTCAATTCTCAGCCGTTCAGCTGCTACTGATTATTGATGCTATTGTTATGCGTGAAAGTTTGTCACTCAAGATGAAAAGTATGTGGTTTCTCAACCATTTTCAAATGTAAGCATATATTTGGAATCGTTATATACGACTTGTGAACAAAAAAACTCAAGTCTTCTGTTCAATTCTCAGCCGTTCAGCTGCTACTGATTATTGATGCTATTGTTATGCGTGAAAGTTTGTCACTCAAGATGAAAAGTATGTGGTTTCTCAACCATTTTCAAATGTAAGCATATATTTGGAATCGTTATATACGACTTGTGAACAAAAAAACTCAAGTCTTCTGTTCAATTCTCAGCCGTTCAGCTGCTACTGATTATTGATGCTATTGTTATGCGTGAAAGTTTGTCACTCAAGATGAAAAGTCTGTGGTTTCTCAACCATTTTCAAAAGTAAGCATATATTTGGAATTGTTATATACGACTTGTGAACAAAAAAAACTCAAGTCTTCTGTGCAATTCTCAAGATTAAAGGTGATACAGCGCAAAAACGCTATATTGCAGTTTTCAAGCCTTTCTACCCAAAAAAGTAATGTTTCAAATGCTCGGGGACCGCTTCCTACCGGCGATATCTTCTTAAAACACTATTACCTTTCAGGAAAAAAAAAGTTTGTCAAAATCCGTTGAGAATTCGCCCGTTCCCAGAATTACCAGAAATATATACACATGAGGACAAAAGTTGAGTAACCTCTATAGACCGCGGAGCGGCCCTTCGGGCCGCTCCGCGGTCAAAAATATTTAAAATTGAAAAATATACAATGCAAACTTATTGGTAACTTATTTTTTTGCGAAATTTTCCAGGAATGTCGCGGGCCCCTGGAGGGCCCCCCTGGGGAGCCACTTAGAAGGCCCCCCTGGAGAGCCCCTGAGACGGCCCCCCTGGGGAGCCCCTGAGAAGGCCCCCCTGGGGAGCCCCTGAGAAGGCCCCCCCAGGGACGTGGTAATATGTCCTGTTGTGATGGTGGTACAAAAGTTTTTTTTGAAACATTTGACAGTCAAGTGGAGAAATATCAATGTCACAATAGAGGAATGCAATAAGGCACAACCATTGACTCGCAATAGCATTTCAATATGGAAAATGGGCACCTAAGTTATTTACACCGAAAACAAGAGAAAATGCTGTCTGGGTTCTGGAGAAGCTTGTTGACGACAGGCTTACGAAGATTGAGGCAGGAGGGATGGGCATGGAACCAAAGGGCGCAGGTGTCGCAGAGGAGCCAGGGGATGGTTTTCTCGCTGGCTTCAGGTCCATTGGCCCAGCCACAGCAGTGCGGGCTTAGGACAAGCCCTTTGCACTTTCGCCCTATGCCTGCCGTTGCCTTTGACATGGCTTGTGGATCCTGCCAGACCAGGATGGAATGAGACTGGGAAGGTGGGCAAGGGAAAGAACCATTGGCAGTGCTTTGTTGAGAAGGGCTTGGGTGATGAGGAGGCGAGTGTTGGGGATGGAGTAGGAGCGGCGGAGTGGGTTGAGGCCTCTGCACACGTCCCAGGCAAACGCGGCTGCCAGGTAGCCGCAGCTTGTGCTGTCCTTCTGGGCGACTGGACAGAAGACGTCCACTTTCACAGCCTCATCAGAATCTCGACCGGTGCGATTGAAGAGGACGGCTGCAGAGGTGAGGAAGGCGCGACTGTAGGATCTTCTGTAAAAGCCTTTTTGATCCACTTTTTTCAATCATACAAGCTAAGAATAACTCGATGCCAGGGATGGTCTCGCAGATCATCGGCTTCTGGCCAAACTGTTGACTGTAGAAAGCAGTAGTCCAGTGTCCTCCCCGAGTGCTGCTGAATATCTGGACAATGACAGCCCCATCAGCCGTTTCTTCATTCACCAGGGCCTTGGCTGGAAAGGAGCGAGTATTAAACAACTATTGCTAGTTGTAGCAAATAGGAACTGGTGGGAAGGAGGCCTTGAGCTTGGGGGTATTGGCGATGAAGTAGATCCATGAACAGGTCCAGCTGTTCATCTTCCAGCTGGTAGCCGTCATCCCCCAGCGCGCAGGTCTGTGCGGCCAGAATTTGAGCGCCTGAAATTAAAAAACTGGGCAATGGAGAAAAGGCGATGGCGGTGGAAAAGCAAGACCCATGGGTGGTGGTGGAGGAGGTTGCGGTGTTGATGGGCTAGCTGGTGCAGAGTAGGCGGTGCGGGAGGTGGCGACGCTGGTGGTAGAAGGCTGTCGAGCTGGCTCCAGTACAGGTGGCGGGGACTGGTTGCGCTCTCCCCTACTCTCTCCATCGCTGCAAACCAAAAGTGCATCAATTCAAACCAGAGTGAGCAAACAATTCAGTCTAGGGCAACAATTCATTCCAGAGCAGAAAATGAACCGGTTGATGATGGAAGTGGCCATGGTGATGTGCCTTTGGCGTTTTTGGCAAAGTTTGGCGGCTGTTTCTTCAGACATAGTGGGGAGGAGAGGGCACTTGGGATGTTGGGAAGGACGCCGCCCTGTGCGATGGTGATGCCGTGGAGAAGCTTGTTCAACTCCTCGTCGTTGCGGCAGAGCTCTGCTCTTCTAACTTCTTACTCGGACAATGGCAATGAATTTGTTGCTTGGGCACAGTGGGCTTCTCCTCAACCATGCATTTTCTAGTATCGAAGAAAGATGTCTCGATTTGCAAAAGCTGTGATCCATCGTGGCTCTGCTCCGCTGCCTCCCGTTCCAGCAGAAATCCACTCCACCACTTCCAAATCCACCGAAGAGCGGAAAAGCAAAGCGTATGATTACCTTTCTAGAAAGCTTTCATTCTAGAAATGATGTCAGTGCTTCAGGTATGTGCAGAACCTGTCTGAGATGCCGGAGAAGCAGAGCTGGGTCCTGCTGGATAGGAAAGCAGTAGCATTGCCAGCTGAAAGAAAGCATCACCCAGGTTCTGCAGAATCTAGGGAGCTGTGAAGGATGCATGAGACATTGAGAAATGATGTCAGGTGTGGAGCTGAGCAAGCGCCAACTGGTCTTTTCGAGAGAGCTGGAAGTGGGAGGGGTGAAGAAAGAGGTTCTCTGCTGCAGCTGCGGCCAGGCCATCAGCCTCACTACCTGGCTCCTAGCCCTGAAGTCCCAGCTGGAGCAAAGTGACTGGGAACTGGTGGAGAAGCGCTGCGAATCTTCCATCTGTCGTCATGTCAAAGCCGTACGCCAGCTCCAGCTTCTCCATCCAGATCAGGCTGAGGACGATGAACGAGAACAGTTCCTGCAGCAGCTTGAGAGCAGTCCTTGGTTGGTCATCGACGTCCTCTCCTTCGGTCCCTTCATCTGCCCCAAGTGCGGCCCCACACCCAAGCTCATCCTTCTCGATGGCCACAGTTTGCAACTAACTCCAGCCTCACATATCAACCGCCAATCATTGACTTTTCAAATATTCAGGCTTGGGCTTCCAGCAGCGTAGATGGGTGGTGGAAAATGGGAAAGGGCCAGTGCAGAATGCAGAAACGACTGCCCCTGTAGCAGGGACAAAACACGCTGCACGAGTCCTTCTGGCCAATCCAAGCACCAGAGCAAAGCTTGCAAAGGCATGAACAGTCCTACCCATGTTTGCTGCTGGAAAAGATGGAAGATTTGCAGTATGCCAAAGGAGACGGAGCAGATTGGAGCAGGCGGGAGCAGGAGGCTTTCATGGGTCTCCTGCAGCAGGATTGCCCACTCTTGGCCGATCTCATCGCCAACTACGGACAGGCTCCTCCAGCCCACTGCCAAGAATTCCTCAGCCAGCTCTCCAAGTTTTCCTTTCTTTCTCCACTTCAATAGCATTAGGCAAACAAAGTTAAGGAACTCACCCGTAGCATCCTTTTGGCCAGCCACCTCCTCCTCGCCACTGCAGCAACTCCTTCTGGGGCAAAACCCAGCTAGTCCTGCCTGCCATCATCTTTATGAGTATGCTAAAAAGCGTGGTAGAAATCAGATGGAGCTATCCATTACTGCAGGCTGATGAAGAAGGAAGCTTCATCAGTGCTTGCGCTTCTGATGCCAGTGCTCCAAGAAGAAGGCAAGAAGTTGAGTGGCCCGCTTCTGGCTCTGCTCAAGGAACTGGACGCCAGGGCAACAGCAGCATACCAACTCCCCTCGCGCAACTTCAGCTCCTATCCTAAGCCCAAAGACCAGCCACTGTCCTTCTTCCCGCACCTCCCTCTCCTTCGAGGACTTCCAGTCTACGAGCAGGACAAGGCTAAAGACTCCACCGACCGGCGCAACCACTCTGGCTGCAACCTGGGCTACAACATGGCCTCCTACCCCAGTCTCCAGGATGTGAACTCCTCCGCAGCAGAGCAGAACAACAGCCGCCTCAAGAAGCTTGCACCATCCCTCTCTTACATGGCTCCTGTGAAATTCTCCACATCTCTTCAACTATATATTGCATTGCTCAATGCTGACAAATAGTTTTCATTTCCCAAAGCATATCTACTGCCTTCTATCACCATGTAAACCAAATGTATTACCACGTCCCCGGGGGGGCCTTCTCAGGGGCTCCCCAGGGGGGCCTTCTCAGGGGCTCCCCAGGGGGGCCGTCTAAGGGGCTCTCCAGGGGGGCCCTCTTAGGGGCTCCCCAGGGGGGCCCTCCAGGGGCCCGCGACATGCCTCAAATTTTCTTGACTTATACTTAGGCCAATCGATTTTTGGCAAAAAATAGTTTTATTTTTGGCCTGGCGATGGTACCAGTTGATTTCCCAACTTTAATAAACAAAATAAAAACAAATGCCTGACTATGATTCGAACCTTCCAATTTTGTCCATCTGCCCAATCGCTTACACCACTACACCACTGGTGCATATGGCCACTTAGATTAAATGAAGAGCTAAATACATGAGGCCCAGGGACCCGGGGAAGGGTGGTGGGGGAATAAATGAATACCTACTATCGTCCATTGAATAGATGCGGAGAAGAAGGAGGAGGAGGAGGAGGAGGAGGAGGAGGAGGAGGAGTTCGGACAAATGGTTTTTTGCATTTTTCATAGTAAAACAAATAGTTTTTTGCAAAAGTCAAAAGATAAACTATAGTCAATTCGATGTTGCTCTTTACATTGCAAAAAGAATTAAAGCAATTGATGCTTTCTGTGACGAGCAGCAGCCTTATCAAAATTAAGATCTAGCAATAACCCTCAAAACATACACCTGGGTCGAAAAGAGGGGCTGGGCGCTGACACTCCGCTAAAGCTCCGTTCGCGCCAGCCCAATGCACTTTTTCAAAAAAAAATGACTTCAAGATCTTTGTCCATTTTGCTCTAAAACGGGGTTCTCCCTCAATTTTCTTCCCGCTGAGAAAATAAAATTCAAGAAAACATATCAGCTCAGCATCATGTGGTGCTGAAGCAAAAAGGAGGAACTTGATGCGAGGATTGTTGGAGTCAGGGTCGAACCAGGCCAAGCGTTGATCGGGCTGCACCGGCATCAGCTCCCCCAATACAGGCGTCATTCTTTGGGCACACTGCCGCGTAATCACGCAAAACAGTGCCTTCAATGACCCTATTTTGCTTAACATTCATTTATTTTTCGAATTTCACCATGATCTATAACATTCCTCATTATTGATGACATTATAGGTAGTTTCAAGACTAAATCTACATAAATTAAGCGAAGCAAAATAGACGGCTACCCTAGCAAATCATATATATTGCCAATAAAGTGGCATTAAATCTAACCGCAAATTTCTTGGAAAAATGGTAGTAGATGTGCTTGAGATGCTGGAGGCCGACGTTGAGGCGAAAGCTGGTACCCTCCGAGGCCGCCTCTTTGCAAAGGTGAAGCCGCTGCAAGCACTTCCATATTTCAGAGCAGGCCGGAGGAAGAGGAAGTCGTAAACTATGGCTTTGTCTGTAAAGCCGTTGTCATCATCAGCCACGCCGAGCTGACTGAGCTGACCAATTCGCACTCGCACCACCTTCAGCTCCAAAGCCAACTCCTCCCGTTCCATGTTCCTTTCCTGCAGTATCCGCATTTCGTTCTCTGAACCGACAGGCTTTACTGTTGGATCGAATGAAACGAAACCGCTATTGGACAGTCAATTCTAGGCTACCGTGGAGAAAGAAATACTAAAAAAAACCAATAATTGATAAAATTGGTTATTTTAAAACCTCATTTCTGATTCTAGAGCAATCGTTTTGACTGTCAATTTTTAAACGGCAAAGAAGAAAGCAAGACTATTTTGTGCGCAAAATTCAATCTTGTCGTCTCGCATACCGTAGGATACGCACTTGCTTTGCCCCCGGATCCTCAGCAATGAAAGCAAGCCGGTAAACGGTCTTACATTTGCTTTTGTCACTAAATTGTCACTAAAGATAACCGAGAAATTGATGGGAACAGAATAGATTATCCGCATCGTTCTCCATTTTTCTTCAATTTCACTATATAATCATTCAAAGTTTACCAAGGAATTCAGTGGTTGCAACTATTTTGTTACCACTTTTTGCATCTTTGCGTATTAGACAGGTAATAAAATCGAACGTATCAAACTTCCAAATAATTTCAAATCATGAAACTTTTTGGGCGTTTTGGTAACAGAAAAATTGATAGAAAAATTGCTTGCCACAAGGTAATCCACCAAAAATACAAGTCATAAGCACAAACTGCAATAATTAATGAATGCAAGTTATTCAGTTTTGGGTAAAACCTTATGTATCAGGCAACTCAAAGTAGCAAAGCAAAATCTTTTTGAAAAATCAAGAACGTTCCAACAATGCTCCCAATGCTTTATGTTCTACCCATGAAACTGACTATTTTACAGAAGACGAGTAGAAATAAACGCTAATTTTCTTTTCAATGATGAAAAGAACGGATGAAAGGTTTTATGCAAATCTGAATTCTTCCCGCCCACAATTAAGCAGTAGGGAGATTTATGTTTAAACCTTTGGCTGCTCAGCAAGCACTAAAAATGCTCCTCTTGTTCATCATTTCAGTGATTGCATCAGTTACATTGGGTACATTCGCATCATTCTTAAGGGTCTTAATGGCTAAAAATAAAAATAGTTTCAGGCCAATTGCGCATTGAGGAGGTCCGTTTAGTAGCCTCCGATGGCAGCACAGCTATGAATTTTTTTGCTGGATTAGTTCAGGTTATTGTTTTTGGATTTTTAAATATCTTTTTGGCTATATTGTATCGTTCAGCCAATATTATTGCTTACAGTAAATTATTGCAAAACAACAAAAAAACTAAATTTTTCCTTTGGACTGTGCACGAAATTCATGATTCAAGGTCAAACACTTATTTTTGTCCTATGAAAAAAATCACCACTTCAGTTATTTCAATAGGATTATTTGTCAAGTAGCATAAATTCAATTGCCCCTCTTCAATTGCAGATAAGCTGATGAGGATGGACAATTATTTTAGGATTTGTAAAACCGCTACAAAAATTGCCAGTTTCAGTGCCCTTTTCTTACAAAAATGACAGCCCTAGGTTCGATTGACCAACCGCAGTGACTGGGCTTTTGTCTGCGATGAACACTTCCTCACAAGTCCTCTAGAAGGGCGCCTGATCTGTCACAGGCTTGGCTTTAAGTTTCCAATCTATCCCTCGTCCTGTCTGAATCACCGCCCCTCATTTGCCTCCAGGAAAGGCATCGCTATCATACTGCGTCACAACGAGTTTCAGCTCAGGCCAGGCACCGCTCCACAATTTGTGCTCAGCCAACTCCGGTTGCCTCAAATTTTAATTGGATCAATTTTCGTGGAGTAAATTGGAAACTAGGTGTTCCAATCGTTGGGGCAGTTTGGATGACTGTGAGCTAGCTACTGCAAACCGTCCATGCAGCTACAATCGTGTTCTGGCCTTGGCGTGTGGCAGAGAAGCCGAATCTGAGCATAAAAGGAAGTATACTATTGTGGAGCGTCTAGAAGGTGGCCTCTGTTCTATATTCTTCTGGTAACCCTGACGGCATCATATGGACTATATTGACGTATTATTATATACCAATGCTCAAAATGTAGAGTCGCTGTTGGCATTGCAGAAGAGTTGGAAAAGTCTTGCTATACATGCGCAGACTACTACAGAGCAGGCGTCAGAAGGAGTGGCGTTTACAATCTGCATCTCTACGGCGGGGAAAGTGTGCAGGCGATTAAAGCTGTTTGCGAAATGAAAGATCGTGGGTATACCTTGGTACAACAGTTTAGCGTTTCCATTTGAGGTAGGCACGCATGCAAGCAGCTTTTCAACTGAAGGCGAGTGGATGACAGACTTTCCTTTGCCAAATCTTTCGAGGATTACCACAGAGGCTTCGGGAAAGTGATGCTGAATGAGAGTTTTTGGCTTGGCCTGGCCAACATGCACATCCTTACGACCAACTGCAGCCTGGATCGACTTCGCTTTGACGCCACAGTTAATGGAGCTTCAGCCTACGAAATTTACTATAAATTTAAGGTAACGTGCCTTTTGTCATCTCAGTGCCCAGACTATTTTAAAGACCAGTGCTGAGTGTCAGTTTAAAATAGTGATCTTAAGTGTCATTTTAAAACAACTCTGGCATAGTGGCGCTTAGATTCAGTTTGTGCATTGAGACCTTTAAAAAAGGTACATTTCAAAAATCTTCGTAAGATCCTGGAGTCCATATCTCGCATGCAGCAAGAGTATTTGAGATTGGGGAGAGGTACAGCACTGGCTATGGACTGACGGCCGTCGGAGCCTCCGGAACTGTGGGGGATTTCCTGGACGTCACTGACAATAAATCCGCAATTTTTGCCTACTGGGATCACGGGCAAAGAAGCAAGAAATCAGCAGCAGCTTCTGTCGGCGGAAGGCTAGTGCAATTGAAAAATAGCTGGGAAATGGGAGCAGCATTATTTCAGGGGCTGGTGGTGGAAAAGCAGGATCCTCAACAATTCGCCCTTTTGGGGGATTATTCATAAATTTTCACATTACGTATCTGTCAAAGTTTATTGATTGGGCTTTTGTCCAATTTTCGTCCTTTCGTGGATTATTGATTAATTTTCGAATTACGTATCTGTCAAAGTTTATTGATTGGGCTTTCGTCCAATTTTCGGCTTTCGTCCTTCCTCCAATCCATCATTTCGGCTTCAATTTAATCGTTGTAAAGGTGATGAGGTAATGTGACACTCACTCATTGCCTAATCATTCATCGACCAACTGTAATTGGACAGTTTAAACCAGCTAGCTAGCAGAGCTTGTTACTAAGCTTTAGCCTAGAAATGAAGTTAGTTTCAGCATTAGCAAGCTTCTCTCTCCTCAGTGCCTGCCATTGCCTCAAAGGACAAGCCTCTTGTCTGCTATTTATTACTGCCCGCCCTTCAAGACCCTTCGAATGGCCTAGCATTCGAACTGCATTTTGGATTGGACAAGAATCTAAAAGAGCAGCCGCAGGCATCAAAAGTGCCACCTCATCAATGGCCGGCTCGGTTGGAATAGCTTCACTTTTTCTGCTGGACACCGCTACTTCACGGTCCCCAAATCCCTCCTTCCTAACCGAAGAGAAAATCTGTACGTGCCATCCAGAGAAGAACGGGCGAAGCACAAAAGGACCTGGCTCAGGGGGAAAACTACTATATCCACATCGTAGACTGAATGAAGCATGAAATAATTTTTACCAGATATGAAATTGCTAAAAATAACCAAGGTCTTCTGACATGTCGCCATAATAGGGCTTATTCAGTCGATTGCTGAAAATGAAAGATACAGAAAGACTCGGTGAAAACGTTCCAAAAGATATTTATTTTTTTGAAATTTTAATTTTGTATGACTCTCTAGATTTATTAGAGATTTCAGGTATAAATTAACCAAAAAAGCAAAAAATAAGAACCATAATTTTTAAAATTCCAATAGCACCAAATTTAAAACATCAAAATTTTCCAATGCTGTGCAAAATAACTACAATCGTCTGTAATCTGTGGAACGATTGTCAATTTCTATCCCTAAAAGCCAACACTCAAAAACTTGACAGTGCATCCAAATCGTCCTGTTTTGTTGTTTCACAGGCTTTGCGCGCTTCGGCCGCAGCCTCTCACAATCCCACTCCGCAACTGCCCCCCACTGCCCGCGCAATCCCACTCTGCAATCCACCCACCTCAGTCCCTACCACTCGCCCTCTGTTTGAGCTGGAGCCGTTGTGATGGATGCTACGCAGTGCCTCTTCTGTCCGGCTGGGGCGCCCAAAGTGCTGAAGACGGCGCTTCGACGTCACCTGGCAGTGCATCAGCAAGGCGGCCACGTTCAGCAGCCTGGCCTTCAGTCTCAGGTTCCCTTCCGCTTACCTACTCCTTATCTCAATCCCAGGGCCAGCTGATGCCCTGTAGGTGGTCCGGCGACAGGATGTGCTGCGGAAGAAGGCAGGGGACCTGTTTGCCATCAGCATGGCCGCCTTGGATCAAGACCGCCTGCGTCGCACCATCAATCAGAGCCTGGTAGCTGGAGTTATTTTCTTTCCTAGCGCTTTTGAGGTTCATTCAATTGGAAGGTGAGGAAGCTGGGAGAAGCGCGCCAGCTACTGCAGCCTGGGAAGGGCAAGGCCGCGTCGCTTCAGCCGCAATCCCAGGTCAGCTTTACCGTATATGGAAATGGCTGAGTTGAAGCTAATCGAAATTTAAGCTAATTTGCCCTCTGGCGGCCTACTCAAGTTTGCAATGTTTCAGTGGAGTTGTAAACAATGGCTCACTCCAACTATCCCCCCCTCATGAGGTGCCTGTCCCCCTCAAGTTTTTACCCCCCCCCCTCAAGGTTTTTACCCCCCCCCTCATGGGTTTTACCATAGATAAATGAAATCATTGTATATTGGGCTGGCGCGAACGGAGCTTTAGCGGAGTGTCAGCGCCCAGCCCCTCTTTTCGACTCAGGTGTATGTTTTGAGGGTTATTGCCAGATCTTGAAACTGATAAGCATTTTTCTCAACATTGCCTGCACCAATTGATGTGATTTTTGCAGCATTGGAAAGAACAACATCGAATTGTGGGGGGTACTCGCGAAAATTAGTAAAATATGGCTTCCATTGCTTTGAAAATTCGAAAACAAAAGTGCCGCACGAACTCCTTCCCTTCCCTTCTTCCCTTCTTCCCTTCCCTTCCCTTCTTCGCATCTACTCCATGAACGGGTGTAGGTATTCATTTCATCCCCCATCCCCTCCCCTCGGGTCTTCAACTGCGCAGATTTGTGCATTAAAAATAGGCTATTTCCCAGCGCCATGCGCCCCTGTGGTGTAGTGGTAAGATGATTAACTTTTCGCTGAGCCTGTTGGGTTCTAAATTCTTGATTTTATTTTATTCTTCATTTATTTTATTATCCGAGTACAAAGCCAACGAAATTGATCTACTACTAATGGAATATTTTTGAATGCTTTTAAAGTTGAGGAAATAACTGGTACCATCGGCAAGCCGAAATAGAGCTCTTTTCTCCTGAAAATCGATTGCCCCGAGTGTAAAGCCAAAGAAATTGCCCTATTACTAGTGAAATCTGCTGTGTCACCTGCATTTTGTTTGAGCGCGCATGAAAAGAGCCCTGGAACTGCGCGCGAAAACAAAATGCAAATGCCCCACAAGCAGATTTCACTAGTAATAGGGCAATTTCTTTGGCTTTACACTCGGGGCAATCGATTTTCAGGAGAAAAGAGCTCTATTTCGGCTTGCCGATGGTACCAGTTATTATAATAGATGGTAAGACAAGCATATAAAAAGTGGAGGCCCTGATGCGGCTATTTTAAAAGTTCTGAAGTGACATTTTGTTATCGACTCGTTCTAGGCCATTTTATCACCTTTTTGAGCCCGGTTTTCTCTCAAAACTGCCACGGTGTCAGCATCGTTCAGATCTGCTGTCAGTTTTATGCTGACCTTAAAAGAAAAATTTCTGTGGCCGAAAAGCTGGGGTGGAAGTTTAGCCTTTATTTAGTTGCTAATTATGCCAATGTTTCGTCATTAAACCACTTTCTCTCATTATTAGAATGAAGTTTACCTATTTATTCAGTTCATGTGTTACCTAAATAAGCGCATCAAGCTATTTAATTGAAAAAGTGTTTGCCTTACCATCTATGTAATAAAAGCTGGTAATTCCTTTATCTATGGTTTTACCCCCCCCCCCCCCCTCATGGATCGTCAGCTTAGGTTTAGCCTTGGACTTGGGCTTAGACTTGGGAATCGTAATCATGAGGCATGAGGGTGGATAATCGGAGTCAAATAGCATGAGGGGTGGATAATTGGAGTCATGAGGGGGGGATAATTGGAGTCGATTTCCATGAGGGGTGGATAATTGGAGTCATGAGGGGGGGATAATTGGAGTCGAATTACATGAGGGGTGGATAATTTGAGTCATGAGGGGGGGGGGGATAATTGGAGTCGATTTCCATGAGGGGGGGATAGTTGGAGTCATGAGGGGGGGATAATTGGAGTCGTAGTTGTAGCGATTACAACGATTACATACACAACACAGATGTGAACACAAACAAGAGGGGATGGTAAAAACGTGAGGGGAGGGTTGAAACTTGAGGGGGGGGGGGTAGAAACCTTGAGGGGGGGGGGGGGTAAAACCCATGAGGGGGGGGGGGGGTAAAAACCGTTAGGGGGGGATAGTTGGAGTGAGCCTAAACAATTTTGTGTGCGAGCTTGAGTGTGACTTAATCTGGGGTGCTCTGCGGTCAAATCCTTTCGGGTCGAACCGCGTTCAAAAATCGAAGTGATTTAGATGGCCTGCGTTTAACTGCACTAACGATTTGCTCAAAAATGCCTAATCTCAAAAATTTTAATGTCAATAATGAATAAACCAATAAATAGTAATTTCCTTGCATTCGCTCACAGAAATACTACGTAAGACATGTTTAATTTGGAACCAGACACAATACAGGCGCTATTGAATTCAACTGTGAGTCACAAGCTACATTTCTTTCTGCGGCTAAGGTTAGCGAATTCTGTGCTATAATCAACCCAATAATTATCTCCATTTCAGGATGCACGGGACATTTGCCACAAAATTGTTCCTCTTGCTCCTATTACTGAGCTGGCAGGAAAGCAGCGTAAATGACAACGTCTGCTCGCATCATCATTTGCTTCTTCTGGCCTCGCTCAATATCGAAACCTTCGCGATACAGCTACGTAGCAACTTTGCGCCTCTTGAAGCCGACCATAATGAGACATAAAATATGCAGGCATTCCTTGTGGAAAGAGCAGAAACTAAGTTTCCAGTCGACTTTCGGCTGATGCCGTGGCTCTCAGGACGACTAGCAAAAATACTAGCAGGCCATGCTAGGGCCCTATCCACGACATTCCTTTTGACAGCTGGAGATGTAGAGGTAAGCCTTTTCATTTTACTGTTCATTAATGCCACACAAATAGACTGAATAAACTTGGAATTTAGAGCTGCCAAAACACTAAATGCCACAAAATCGTATTTATCAAATCTAATTTTCAGACGAATCCTGGGCCCACCGGCACCATGGTTCATAACTCTGTACATTTTATATATTTGGCAATAAAAACCTATATTTCAGATTTCCGATATTCACCCAGAGGCCGTTCCTATGGAAGTGCCTGGACATCCTCTCAAAATAAGTGTCTTCAACTCACACAACCACGCAATTTTGAGAAACGTTAACACATCATTTCTAAATTTATTCATTGTACTATGGCTATTCAGAAGCTGAACAAGGTATTATCGGCTATCGCCAAGATGCGCGGCCCTTTGTTCCAGTCTAAGTAATAACCTATTGCTACGTTACAAAACTGTTCAATTTGCATGGTTGATACGTACCTGCCAAAATTGAGCTTATTTTTTTGAATAACCAGTTAGTTATGCATGTTGAAATTTTTGAAATATCAAGATTATGGGTTTTTGACTATAAATCAAGAAAAAATTAATATTTCAAAAACCCTTTTGCCAGCTTCAAGATATTTCTTTGATGGACGTACTTGCCAAAAATCAGCTGATTTCATTGGAAAACAATGGATTTATGCATGTTCAAATTTTTGAAACATCTTGATTTTGGGTTTTGACTATAAATCAAGATATAATAAATATTTCAAAAATTCCTTTTTACAGCTTCAAGATATTATTTTGATGGACGTACTTGCCAAAATTCAACTAATATTATTAAAAAAACCAGTGATTTATGAATTTTCGTATTTTGAAACATCGAAAAATTGAGTTTTGGGTGAAAATCGAAAAATTACGCCAAGCACAAAAAATGGCCTTCATGCAAAAAATCAGCCAATTTCGTTGAAAAACCGCGGAGTACAGGCCCCGGAATGACATATATATATGCGGACAGATGGACGCAAAAATGGGGTAACTGCTTAAGCTGGTCTTGGCCGCCCGCCGCTTCGGGCAGGGCGCCAGAGCTCCTCCGGCCTCCAGGCATGGGTGCTACGGCCCCTACGCTTTGCCTAGCATGCTTCGCATGCTAGGCTACGCTCCGGGGCCTCCGCACCCATGCCCTCCGGCCTACGGAGCTCTGACTGCCCTACCCTCCGCGGCAGGCGGCCTTCGGCCGCGCAAAAACTACAAACCTTTGTAAAATTAACTGTTTCATTTAGGGTTGTTCCTATGCTCTAGGGCGGTAAGTGGCCTTTAGGGAAGCACAAAAGTTTCAGGTGCAACGAGGAGGAAAAGGATACAAGGGGGGCCTACGAGATGGTATGGAAGTTATCGCCTTTGGCCCAGCTGATGACTGGACGCCTGTTACTGCAAGCAAACTCGACAACTTCCGCTACTACATAGGCTCAGCAGATGAACGACAATCGTCAATTTTCTGGATTCGACTAAAGAAAGACCGCCTGAAACAGTCAGCTGATGAACGTCGTCTTGCTCAGAACGCATCAAGCAAGAGCTACAGGGACAAAATGACAGAAGCTCAAAAGGCTTGTGAAGCTGAGCGTCTGCAGAGCTACAGAAGCGAAATGAGCGAAGGTGAAAGGGCAGCAGCAAGAATGGCGAACTCCCAGTCCAGGGCAGAAGCACGAAGCAAAAATCCCGAGCCCTCCTTGACATCTCAGCGAAAAGAAAACAGACGAAAAGCGGAGGCTTCAAACCTTGGCTGGCTGGGTCAGATAAAGGACAGCCTTATTGGCGCCGCCACATCCCTAGCATCTCATTTCCACTCAACAGCACCACAACTAGAAGCGGAAACCATTTATGAAGTGATGCAGGCAGAGAAGCTCATGGGCTTTTTCAACATCATTAAGCCAGGAGTTCTGGAAACGGACTTTTCTGAGTTCAACGCCTTTGCCAAAAAAAAGGTTTTAGCAAATTATTAAACTTGAGTTATGGCGTTTCAAAAAATCAAAAATAGGTTTGTTTATTAGTAGTAGGCCCTGTAATCGTTGGAGCAGGGTCATTTTTTGGAGAATCCGTAAAGCCATTTGTCTCTGGCAGGCATTTTCCCTAGACTAGACGTAGCGTATGAACCAACAAGCTATGATCAATTACGGAGTGTTTCTAGATATTTCTACTGCGAGGTGTTCTGACCCTTCTGTCTCCCCGAGTAACAGATGACAGCTCTAGCGATGAGGATATGCCTGCTAAAATGCGAAAAGGCTAGGTCTTTAAAATTAAATATCATATAACATAGTTACAGCTTGCAGAAACAGCAACATTTGAACCAGAGCCACATCTATTTACTACACACGACGTTCATGCGGACGCCAGTGTTTCATCTGATAAAGAAACGGACAAGCAGTAAGTGTTAACTATTAGGCTAATACAAATGTAGCAGGGAGTGAAATTAAGGAAGTGAAATTTTTAAATTATTTGCTTGCGAAAAATTGGCTGGGCAGTTAAGGGTTTTATTTGCAACAGTAAACTTGGAGAAACATGTCTATTTAATAAGTCCATTTAACAAGTGTAAAAGTTTGATAAAGAATCGCGCTTATGTTCAGGCCTATGCGAAAGATTTCTCATGCAGGAGCTTCGCCGAACACCTGCAGGAAACGGCCTAATTTTACTGGTGTGGCCTGGGGAAGATGACGGGAAATCTTGCAAAGGGCGCATCTACGCATTCAATGCATCACAAGATCTGTTCACGGATGAAAAAGACGAAATCTTCAACTTCATTGCTATAGTTTTATCATCAATTAGCGACCAAGGTCAAAATATTAAGATTTTGCCAGGTAGTACGGATTCTCCTCAGTGGTGGCTTCGATCCCGAGAAACGCGACCTTATCAACATTGAAGTTTACGACGTTAGCCCCCCTCAAGCACCCAAAATTCTAGCAGCATCACCCTCCAGTGTTAGTTCATTCAATTTCTCTTTTTGGTTTTGAATTTGAATTTCTCTTTCAATTTTATGGTTTTGAAGGTCATCAAAGTGGAACTTGATCCCAATGACATGACAGTTGCGCTCAACAACAAATTCAAGTATACAGTCACTCCTCTTACCATTAGTTATGCTTTGAAACTGTTGGGCAATTACTTAATTTTCCTCAATTTTTCAGAATGTTCGCGTTGGTTGAAACTGTTTACAGTGCCTGTCCAAAGAAGCTTCATGCAAATTAATTTGATCATTTTAAATTTTGCTTAAAACATGCAGATATTTTGTTCTATTTCAAAAGTAAAATGCATAAATGGCTAGCTTCAAGAATCGATATAGTTACAATCTTGTAGAGTGCATTACACAAGAATAATATTGGACTGGCGCGAGGGAGTGTAGCGACCGTCAGCACCCAGCCCCTCTTTTCGACCCAGGTGTACGTTTTCGGGGTTATTGCTAGGTCTTAGTTTTGATAAGGCTTTAGCTCATCACAGAAAGCTCCAATTGGTCTAATTCTTTTTCCATTGGAATGAGCAACATCGATTTAACTATAGTTTATTTTTTGACTTTTGTATATTAATTGGCCTCAGGCAACCTGGGTAGGAGATGATTGGGAGCTGTCATCTGTCAAGCATCATTGTAGCATGGCTCAAAGTTATGAATTGGCCTGGCGCGAACGAAGCAAAACAGAACGTTACCAATCTCTTCACTTTCAGGGGTGATTGGTAGGTTTCAAAATTAATAAAGCTAAAGCTCCCAAAAAAGCCATAAATGTATCGAATTGTTGATTTTTTAAAGAATTAAATTGGGATTAATTGGCCTGGCCTGAACACAGCGGCAGTAAAAAGGAAGCGCCCATGTCCTCTTTTTGACTTAATTCAATCCTAAATCTTGAACACTTCTTACAAAATTGCTGTATATCAAAAATTGTTTGAGAGTTGGGCAAGTTACAGCCAAAACATTTGAAATTTTGCGCCATGCAAGCGCCCTAATCAGGTCTGCAATGTTGTCACAAAAATATGAATCATAGAAGTAGAAGCGGAAGTACAGGTATAATGTGACATGTCTCGAGCAAGGAATGTGCGCCGCAGGCCTCTCCCAACCTAGTCCATAATATAAAAGCTGAGCCTTGTCCGTAAGTAGATAGCTTCGCGCAGGCCCAATTCAGGAGCTGCATGGGAAGTGAGAACGTTTTTGGGTAAATCGAGGTCGCCTAACCAAAATATGTTGTCCGTAGCTTGATCTGATCACGGGAAAGTGCTTAAAACATCGAAAATGTGAGTTTTTTCAATGTTTTGGAACTGCGCAGTTTTGTGTAGCTATCCAATCGGGTGATATTGCACTCCTTAAACAAAGTTCCAAACTGCTTGACCTACCAGTGTCCATCTCGGGCAGCCTAACCCTACTCGGGTTGGGTGCCTAATCTTTGAAGTCCCTCGAGGACAGCCAGGTGTTTGCTCATGCATTCATTTGGTGTGGCTGTAATTTGGTCACTGGGTGGGGGTTTCTAAAAGAGTCATAAGACCACAAAAGAGGCTAACGCATGAAAAAAGCTGAGCACCTGTGTAGCGGGACCCATGCAGCCCAAGTTCCAAATTTGTGTTTGAATTTTTGTTTTGCATTCAATAGATGTATTCAATGCACTTTTGCATTCAATTCAAAGATATCTAAAAATATTATGCCTTCAGAAAATGAATGGCTGAAAATTAACTTGCACTTTGTTAAGAAAAGAGTGAATGAATTTTTTAAAAGAACCGTAAAATTTAATATACACCATGGGCAAATAAACGATATGTATAAAATTTAAATTTTGCATGAAAACAAAAACAAAAAAAGTGAAAACAAAAAAATATTCGAATATGAATGGCAAATGGTATCACAAATTTATGGTCAAATAATAAATAAACCAAAGCAGTTTAAGAAATTACCAAAAAATATGATGTGCGCCGCAGGCCTCTCCCAACCTAGTCCATAATATAAAAGCTGAGACGTGTCCGTAGCGTGAACACGCCGCGCAGTCCGAATTCAAGCTGTAACTAGGAAATTAAGAGTTTTTTGGGTAAATCGTGGCCGGGGAACACGATGGCATTATAACCAGCTTGATCCAAGCACGGGAAAGTGCTTAAAACGTCAAAAAATTGGGTTTTTTCAATGTTTTGCATCTGCGCAGATTTGTGCAGGTATCCAATCTAGCAATATTTCACTCATTAAACATAAATTTCCAGACAGCTTGGCAAACCAGCAACCTTCACAGGCAGCCGTACTTAATTTGGGTGCAGTGCCTGCTTTTTGAGTCCCTCGAGGACAGCCGGGTGTTTGCTGTTGCATTCATTTGGTGTGGCTGTAATTTGGCCACTGGGTGGGAGTTCTAAAGGAGTCGGAAGACCATAGAAGAGGCTAATGCATGAAAAAAGCTGAGCACCCGTGTAGTGGGAACCATGCAGCCCAGATTCCAAATTTGCTTTGAATTTCGTATTATTTTTTTGCATTCAATAGATATTACCTTTACCTGCAAAATTTTTAAAATTAATTAAGAATTAGCTGAGTTACAACTTATCGAAATTTGAACCTAAGAGCCCTTCTGGTGCCTTGCTCAAGTCTGCAATGTTTCAATGGAAGCAAAGACAATTTGCGTTGATTTGGTGATTACTGAAGTTGTTGCATGGTTTAAATGAAAAATCAAATCCAAATATGTAAAATTGCATATTAGGAATCAAAGAACATTAAAATTATCATAAAATTTGCAGTATGAGTGTACTTAATAAAGGAGCGAAGATAGCCACAAATCAATGCAAGAATGTGAAAACCAGAAAACCACTCGGAGTTTCTGAAAAATACATAAATGCAAATAATAAATAAACCAAAGCAATTTCAGAAATTACCAGAAATGTAGATGTGCGCCGCAGGCCTCTCCCAACCTAGTCCATAATATAAAAGCTGAGACGTGTCCGTAGCGTGAGCACGCCGCGCAGTCCAAATTCCAACTGTATCTAGGAAGTTAAGGGCTTATTGGGTAAATCGTGGCCGGGGAACACGATGGTGTTATAACCAGCTTGATCCAAGCACGGGAATGTGCTCAAAACATCAAAAAACTAAGTTTTTCCAATGTTTTGCCTCTGCGCAGTTTTGTGCAGGTATCCAATCTGGCAATATTTCACTCATTAAACATAAAAGTCCATACAGGTCTCCAAACCAGCGTCTTCCAGGCAGCCTTTCCTTTATAGGTTAAGCTGCCTATTTTTTGAAGTCCCTCGAGGACAGCTGGATGTTTGCTGTTGCATTCATTTGGTGTGGCTGTAATTTGGCCACTGGGTGGGAGTTCCAAAAAGGGTCGGTAGACCACAAAAGAGGCTAATGCATGAAAAAAGCTGAGCACCCGTATAGCGGGACCCATGCAGCCCAAATTCCAAATTTATTTTGAATTGTTTTGGCATTCATTGGGTATTTATTTTATTTGCTGAATGGCGTTGAAAGATGAAATTGTTTTTTAAAATTAATTGCGAATTAACTGAGCATAAAAATGGAATTGACTGATTTTCCGAAAAACTACAACTAAGAATTTTATAAAAAGCAATAAATACAAGAAGTAATTTAACTAAAACTTACTCTAAAGAATTACCAAAAATAATGATGTGCGCCGCAGGCCTCTCCCAACCTAGTCCATAATATAAAAGCTGAGCCTTGTCCGTAAGTAGATAGCTTCGCGCAGGCCCAATTCAGGAGCTGCATGGGAAGTAAATACATTTTTGGGTAAATCGAGGTCGCCTAACCAAAATATGTTGTCCGTAGCTTGATCCGAAAACGGGAATGTGCTTAAAACATCGAAAATGTGAGTTTTTTCAATGTTTTGGAACTGCGCAGTTTTGTGTAGCTATCCAATCGGGTGATATTGCACTCCTTAAACAAAGTTCCAAACTGCTTGACCTACCAGTGTCCATCTCGGGCAGCCTAACCCTACTCGGGTTGGGTGCCTAATCTTTGAAGTCCCTCGAGGACAGCCAGGTGTTTGCTCATGCATTCATTTGGTGTGGCTGTAATTTGGTCACTGGGTGGGGGTTTCTAAAAGAGTCATAAGACCACAAAAGAGGCTAACGCATGAAAAAAGCTGAGCACCTGTGTAGCGGGACCCATGCAGCCCAAGTTCCAAATTTGTGTTTGAATTTTTGTTTTGCATTCAATAGATGTATTCAATGCACTTTTGCATTCAATTCAAAGATATCTAAAAATATTATGCCTTCAGAAAATGAATGGCTGAAAATTAACTCGCACTTTGTTAAGAAAAGAGTGAATGAATTTTTTAAAAGAACCGTAAAATTTAATATACACCATGGGCAAATAAACGATATGTATAAAATTTAAATTTTGCACAAGAACCGCATTTTAAAATAGAAAATTAAAACAAAAATATTCGAATATGAATGACAAATGGTATTACAAATTTCTGGTCAAATAATAAATAAACTAAAGTACTTTAACTAATTTACAAGAATTATCATGTGCGCCGCAGGCCTCTCCCAACCTAGTCCATAATATAAAAGCTGAGACGTGTCCGTAGCGTGAGCACGCCGCGCAGTCCGAATTCCAACTGTATCTAGGAAGTTAAGGGCTTATTGGGTAAATCGTGGCCGGGGAACACGATGGTGTTATAACCAGCTTGATCCAAGCACGGGAATGTGCTCAAAACATCAAAAAACTAAGTTTTTCCAATGTTTTGCCTCTGCGCAGTTTTGTGCAGGTATCCAATCTGGCAATATTTCACTCATTAAACATAAAAGTCCATACAGGTCTCCAAACCAGCGTCTTCCAGGCAGCCTTTCCTTTATAGGTTAAGCTGCCTATTTTTTGAAGTCCCTCGAGGACAGCTGGATGTTTGCTGTTGCATTCATTTGGTGTGGCTGTAATTTGGCCACTGGGTGGGAGTTCCAAAAAGGGTCGGTAGACCACAAAAGAGGCTAATGCATGAAAAAAGCTGAGCACCCGTATAGCGGGACCCATGCAGCCCAAATTCCAAATTTATTTTGAATTGTTTTGGCATTCATTGGGTATTTATTTTATTTGCTGAATGGCGTTGAAAGATGAAATTGTTTTTTAAAATTAATTGCGAATTAACTGAGCATAAAAATGGAATTGACTGATTTTCCGAAAAACTACAACTAAGAATTTTATAAAAAGCAATAAATACAAGAAGTAATTTAACTAAAACTTACTCTAAAGAATTACCAAAAATAATGATGTGCGCCGCAGGCCTCTCCCAACCTAGTCCATAATATAAAAGCTGAGCCTTGTCTGTGACGTCTGCAGACGGCGCAGGCCCAATTCAACAGCTGCAGCGGAAGTGAGAACATTTTTGGGTAAATTGGGGTCGCGGAACACGATTCTGGCCTGGCAAGCTTGCTCCGATCACGGGAAAGTGCTTAAAACATCAAAAATCTGACTTTTATCAATGTTTTGCCTATGCGCAGTTTTGGGAAGCTACCTAATCTGGTGGTATTGCACTCAATAAACAAATGTTTTCATACATCATGGCAAACCAGCAGTCTTAACAGGCATGTACCTCTTGTGGGTTCCATGCCTTCTTTTTGATGCCCCTAGAGGACGGCCAGGTGTTGCATTCACTTGGTGTGGCTGTAACTTGGCCACTGGGTGGGTTTCCAAAAAGAGTCAGCTGACCAAAAAGAGGCTAATACATGACGAAAGCTGAGCGCTTGTCTTGCAGCCCGAAAGATAATCCTCATTCAAACTTCACACTATATAGATAGGTTTCATATTTTGTTCATAATGATGCTTCAAAAGAAAATTTCGGCTGGCTATTAGCATGGAAACTTAATAAGGTCAACTAAGTCAACTTGCATAAAAAATCTAAAATATAAACAACAACTTTGGATAACAGCTTTTGAAAAATGTACATTTTTGAAAAACACATTTTAAAGATAATTAAGTTGTATTGTCTTCGAATAAATCAGCAAATATACACCAATACATAAACGAAAGTTATGAGGTTTGCCGCATGCAATTCCCAGAGAAATAACCACAAGAAGTAATTTAATTAAAACCTACTCTAAATAATTACTAGAAATAATGATGTGCGCCGCAGGCCTCTCCCAACCTAGTCCATAATATAAAAGCTGAGACGTGTCTGTAGCGTGAGCACGCCGCGCAGTCCGAATTCAAGCTGTATCTTGGAAGTTAGTAGCTTATAGGGTAAATCGTGGCCGGGGAACACGATGGCGTTATAACCAGCTTGATCCGATCACAGGAATGTGCTTAAAACATCAAATGTTTGGGTAAAATGTTCATTTTGGAGGGTTTTTCGGCCATAGCTTTTGCCTGGAATTGAATTTCGCAATGCAGTTTGTTGCATTCAATAGATATTAACTTTACCTGCAAAATGGCGTTGGAATTTTTGAAATCGGTTGAGAATTGGCTGAGCTACATCAAAAACAAATTTTAGCTAATAAGCCTTTCTGGCGGTCTACCCAGGACTCCAATGTTTCAGTAAATATTAAAATAAGCTATGACAGGATGGTTTATTCAGCAGTCTGCGTCTTTTGAGGCCTAACAGGCTGGCTTGATTTTGGCATGTCTGGAGTTGGCTATGTGCGCCGCAGGCCAATACCATACTAGTCCATAATATAAAAGCTGAGCCTTGTCCGTAAGTAGATAGCTTCGCGCAAGCCCAATTCAGTAGCTGCAGTTGAAGTAAGGCCATTTTTGGGTAAATCGAGGTCGCCTAACCAAAATATGTTGTCCGTAGCTTTCTCCGATCATGGGAATGTGCTTAAAACATCAAATAATTGGGTAAAAGGGCCATTTTGAAGGGTTTTTCGGATGCTGCTTGTGACAGGAAGCGAATTTTGACACAATGTTTCTTGCATTCGGTAGGTAATAAAATTACGCGAAGAATGGCGTTGGAATTTTTAAAATCGGTTGAGAATTGGCTGAGCTACATACAAAACAAATTTTAGCTAATAAGCCATTATGGCGGCCTACCCAGGCCTCCAATGTTTCAGTGGACATTGAAGTAAGATACGACAGGGCCTCTTATTCGGCAGCCATTGTCTGGTTGTGCCAAACTGGCTGGCTTGATTATGGCATGTCTGGAGCTGGCAATGTGCGCCGCAGGCCTCTCCCAACCTAGTCCATAATATAAAAGCTGAGCCTTGTCCGTAAGTAGATAGCTTCGCGCAGGCCCAATTCAGTAGCTGCATGGGAAGTGAGAACATTTTTGGGTAAATCGGGGTCGCCTAACCAGAATATGTTGTCCGTAGCTTGATCCGATCACGGGAATGTGCTTAAAACATCAAAAATTTGGGTAAAATGGCCATTTTGGGGGGTTTTTCGAATGCTGCTTGTGACAGGAAGCGAATTTTGACTCACTGTTTCTTGCATTCGGTAGGTAATAAAATTACGCGAAGAATGGCATTGGAATTTTTAAAATCGGTTGAGAATTGGCTGAGCTACATACAAAACAAATTTTAGCTAATAAGCCTTTATGGCGGCCTACCCAGGCCTCCAATGTTTCAGTGGATAATGAAGTAAGATCTGACAAGACAATTCATTCGGCAGCCTTGGTCTGTTTAGTAGGCCTATCCGGCTGGCTTCATTTTGGCATGGCTGGAGCTGGCTGAGTGCGCCGCAGGCCTCTCCCAACCTAGTCCATAATATAAAAGCTGAGCCTTGTCCGTAAGTAGATAGCTTCGCGCAAGCCCAATTCAGCAACTGCATGGGAAGTAAAGACATTTTTGGGTAAATCGAGGTCGCCTAACCAAAATATGTTGTCCGTAGCTTGATCCAAAAACGAGAATGTGCTTAAAACATCAAAAGTTTGGGTAAAATGATCTTTTTGGAAGGTTTTTCAGATGCGGCTTGTGACAGGAAGCGAATTTTGACAAATGGTTTTGTGCATTCGTTAGGTAATTAAATTACGCAAAGAATGGCGTTGGAATTTTTGAAATCCGTTGAGAATTGACTGAGTTACAGCCAAAACAAAGCCAAGCCAAAATGACCAGTTTGGGCTACTAGCGGTCTACTCAAGTCTGCCATGTTTCAGTGAAATTGTAAGTAAACGGATTAACAATTGGTAGCTGTGCTTGAATGCTGCACTTATTTTTGACATGTCTGGAGTTGTCGATGTGCGCCGCAGGCCCATACCATACTAGTCCATAATATAAAAGCTGAGCCTTGTCCGTAAGTAGATAGCTTCGCGCAGGCCCAATTCAGGAGCTGCATGGGAAGTAAATACATTTTTGGGTAAATCGAGGTCGCCTAACCAAAATATGTTGTCCGTAGCTTGATCCGAAAACGGGAATGTGCTTAAAACATCGAAAATGTGAGTTTTTTCAATGTTTTGGAACTGCGCAGTTTTGTGTAGCTATCCAATCGGGTGATATTGCACTCCTTAAACAAAGTTCCAAACTGCTTGACCAACCAGTGTCCATCTCGGGCAGCCTAACCCTACTCGGGTTGGGTGCCTAATCTTTGAAGTCCCTCGAGGACAGCCAGGTGTTTGCTCATGCATTCATTTGGTGTGGCTGTAATTTGGTCACTGGGTGGGGGTTTCTAAAAGAGTCATAAGACCACAAAAGAGGCTAACGCATGAAAAAAGCTGAGCACCAGTGTAGCGGGACCCATGCAGCCCAAGTTCCAAATTTGTGTTTGAATTTTTGTTTTGCATTCAATAGATGTATTCAATGCACTTTTGCATTCAATTCAAAGATATCTAAAAATATTATGCCTTCAGAAAATGAATGGCTGAAAATTAACTCGCACTTTGTTAAGAAAAGAGTGAATGAATTTTTTAAAAGAACCGTAAAATTTAATATACACCATGGGCAAATAAACGATATGTATAAAATTTAAATTTTGCATGAAAACAAAAACAAAAAAAGTGAAAACAAAAAAATATTCGAATATGAATGGCAAATGGTATCACAAATTTATGGTCAAATAATAAATAAACCAAAGCAGTTTAACAAATTACCAAAAATTATGATGTGCGCCGCAGGCCTCTCCCAACCTAGTCCATAATATAAAAGCTGAGACG
>JASANA010012557.1:0-19926 GCA_030248095.1 Ptycholaimellus sp. GST1_10 | reverse complement strand
TACAGGGTTATCCACCTAATAGGAATCGCTCACTTTGAGCAGCTGTAAAATGGCTTCTAGGATATCTGGGAATGATTTTTCCAGTCGGGAGCTTAAAATTTGAACCTTTTTTAATATTTCCACCAAAAATTGCAGGAAAACCCCCAAAATGGGCTCACAGCAGGGTTTAGAAAGTTGGCACCAAAAAATGGAGGTGTCAAAAATTGAATGGAACTGATAGGGAGCGGCTGGGCCACTCGGCCGGCCAGCAGCAGGGCGGCAAGGCGGAGCTCCCCCTCTTCAACACAGAAGCAAGGTGGACCAACTGGCGGATGCTCTTGGGTCTCCTGTGTTGAAGAGGGGGAGCTCCGCCTTGCCGCCCTGCTGCTGGCCGGCCGAGTGGCCCAGCCGCTCCCAAACAGTTCCATTCAATTTTTGACACCTCCATTATTAGGTTCCAACTTTCTAAACCCTGCTGTGAGCCCATTTTTGGGGGATTTCCTGCAATTTTTGGTGGAAATATTAAAAAAGGTTCAAATTTTAAGCTCCCACTGGAAAATCATTCCCAGATATCCTAGAAGCCATTTTACAGCTGCTCAAAGTGAGCGATTCCTATTAGGTGGATAACCCTGTAATTGATCCATAAATGCAAAGCTTAGAAGCCCTCCACCCCGCTCCCGGACATTTCCGAAAGTTCAGAACACTCCCGGGGGTTTTTCTGAAGTTCTTGCGCCGGCTACGCCCTACTCCTGGTACTATTGTCAGTCCTTGGTACTCCACGACTTATGGTGGTAGCCGTAGTAGCTCCCTATCGGTCGCTACGGCCAAGATAAGCCTCCAAAAAAATTTTGGAAAAGGAAATTTTGGGCGGTCCCAAAAAGTAGTCCGGGAGTGTTCTGGCCCCCTTAGAAGACCAATTTCAATTGCATCACATTTGATATGCTAATTTCTTAGGCCCATTTCATGCGTAGGAAAAAAGTTACAGGACGCTTCGAGTGAAGCAGACGGACCCATACTGCGACACCCGAGCGGCGATGGAAGCAGCGCCAATAAACGCCCTGATTCTCCGGTGCCCTCATCCTAGGCTGATATGCTTGCCTAAGTGAGAAAGGAATGATGTGTTGGAGACGGCGTCGGATAATCTGGGCCCGGCGCCGGGTGATCCCAGCTACGCAGGCCTCACCTCCGACAGAGACTGGCACGACTACGCTGCCATGGAGGCGGATCGCAAACGGTCCGGCAACGGCGAAAACGGCGCCCCCTTCCTCCTACCCAACGACCCGGAGACCTCTCGCAAGCAGGACAAGCTCTACAGGTACTCTTTTTCCATCTCATCTTTTCCAATCATCATGCTCTCGTTTCACCTAGTGGGTAAACACTTCTAAATAGAATTTCAAATCATATTGATTGGGAATATGATAGAGAGCATGGATGGAGACTGGAGAGAGTAATGTTTGGCCAGAGTGAACGGGTTCGATGGCTATGCGAGCGATCAGATCAGTCTGAACCGATCCCTGAAAGACCTGCGTCACCCAGCTTGTCAGGCCAAGAAATACCTCCCAAAGCTGCCCTCCGTCAGTGTCATCTTTCCCTTTCACAACGAGGTTTCTTTCCATCATTTCCTCCTCTATGCTTACAAATTATATCCCAGCTATTCTAAGATTAATAATTTTCGCTGGCTTGAGAAAGGTGTCAACAAGTCAAAGGTTGCATTTGACAGCATAACTCAACGCTGCTGCGAAGCGTGCACTCGGTGATCAACCGGAGTCCGCCGGGTTTGGTGAGAGAGATTGTACTGGTGGATGACGCTTCCACCAAAGAGTTCCTCAAACAACCTCTCGAGGATTACCTCGCCAAGAATGCTCCCATCGTCAAGGTCGTTCGGTTGCCTCCCCTTTCGCATTCCTGTTGCTTTGGAGATGTAAAATTATGGTAGAGAAATATGCAGATGCGCCAAACGCGAGGGGCTGATCAGAGCTCGACAAGTAGGCGCTCAGCATGCCAGCATGGACATCATGGTCTTCCTAGACAGCCATTCTGAGCCCGCCTGGAACTGGCTTCCACCTTTGGTTTTCGCCAAATTTCACCTCAAATCACTTCATGTTTTATCAGAGAAAATTATGTTCTATTTGAAGCTGCCCAATCAAAGTTGAGGCTAACGTATTTTGAACACAGATTGAGCCGATAGCGCTGAACTACAAGACGGTGGTGTGCCCCTTCGTGGACGTCATCGACTGCGACACGTTCGAGTATCGCATCCAGGACAACGGCGCCCGCGGCTCCTTCGACTGGGAGTTCAACTACAAACGCCTTCCCATCGTTCAGCCCTCTTCCCCCTTCATTCATCCACCCAACAACCGCCCTTGGCTCGCCGCTCAGACGCCGGAGGATGCGAAAGAGCCGACGAAGCCGTTCCGGAGTCCGGTGATGGCCGGCGGATACTTTGCCATCAGTCGGAAGTGGTTCTGGGAGCTGGGCGGCTACGACGAAGGTCTGGACATCTGGGGCGGGGAACAGTACGAGCTTAGTTTCAAGGTCTCACTACTCCTCTTCTGGCTGGCCACTGAACTAGTGATGGTGGTGGCAGGTGTGGCAATGCCATGGTGAGATGGTGGATGCGCCATGCTCCCGGGTGGGTCACATCTACCGCTGCAAGTACGTCCCCTTCCCCAACCCGGGCGTGGGCGACTTCATCTCCCGCAACTACAAACGTGTGGCCGAGGTCTGGATGGATGACTACAAGGTCTCAGCTCATTCTCTCTTCCCTCCCTCCACCAGCCCTTCCCTGTCCTACTCTAGGAGCATCTGTACAAGCGACGTCCAGTGATGCGTGATACGGATGCGCGGGACCTGAGCAAGCAGAAGGCAGTACGAGAAAGACTCAAGTGCAAAAGCTTCGATTGGTTCATGAAGGTAGGTTATTTTAGGCAATTTTGCGATAATGCTGAATAAAGTGTGAGTTTATTTAGACGTATTTTGGTTGTAGGAGATCGCGTTTGATCAGGACAAATACTACCCGGCTGTAGAGCCTCCGGATGGAGCCAAGGGTGAAATTCGCAACAAAGCCAGCGGCCTCTGTGTTGATACACAGTTCAAGGGCAAGGTATGTCATCTTTTTATACTCTAATCACATCCACTCGTCTCACATAAATACACGCCTGAAGTCAAAGAAAGTTGCCGGGGTACGGCTTAAGATTTGTTACTTTTGCCTTTGTTTCTTCAAATTTTGAACACTCTTTCAAATGGCTGCGGCATGAGTGACTGGGTGATGGAACTTAGGCGCTTTCTAGCTTCTTATCTGTCATAAATTGTCTAGTGCAATGAAAAAGGGGAATGATGATAACCAGGACGAGCGATTCGGGACGCGAAAATGTTTGTCGGACGATGCTTCCGGAGGAGGGGAGCAAACCATGCGATTCAGCTTCTGGAAGGTTCCGCCCTCATTTATTATTGCCTATCAATGCTAGAAAACCATTACAAAAATGAGGAACCATCGTGTACTTCAAAGCAAGAAATCAAGTAGGACTGAACCTAAATTATATTGAATCATTCATAAAAACGGAAAGAAGAATGTTCTGAAATGGGCTTATTGAGGACATTCGAGCGGGAAGTCGAAGTATGTGCTGGGATGTAAGCACATCTACGGCCAAGGCTCCCGTCAACCTTTTCCCCTGGTATCAGCAGCCCTTTTCTTCCTACTCCATGCTACTCCTTGCTTCCTTTCAGTCACGGCATGCAAGGCAACCAGGCCTTCAAGTGGAAGCCGGTGACCAACCAGATCCACCACCCGCTCTCCAACCAGTGCTTGGACACTGACAAGGTTCCCAAACTCAGAAAATAGAGAAAGTAGAACTTTGTTTCTGCTTGTTTTAGGAAACTGGGGACCTCTTTATGAATCCGTGCAATCCAGATTCGGAAACGCAAAAATGGACCTGGCAAGGACTCAACATGACGGTTCCTTGCTAATCTAATGCTTTGCGATTTCGTCAAAAAAGGTTTTAGGTAATCAATTCCTGGAAATACGAAGGATGAAGAAAATTCCAGAGTATTGGTCATAAAAATTCCATAAAAAAATTTGTGAACACTTCACTTCGTGCCTTAAACATATTCACTTCCTAATGCACTCATCGAATGTTCCTTCAACAATTTTAGCTATATACATTGCCTTTCGTGTATTTTGGGGCTGTGAGTGATAGCGAAATAAGCAACTTGTTGCAAGGTTGTTTTATAAACATTCATATCAATGCTCAGTGTTTCTGTTGTCTTCGTTTTAGCGCCTAGCAGTAATATTGGTTCCTGTGTTTTTCATGCACATTCCATGTCCACTTTTCGTGATTTCGCATGTGACCCTTTTCGAGACGACGCAATTTGTTGTGATACTGCGTTTTGGCTTTTGCTTGCATATCCTGCATTGCCACATGGATCATCAAAATACATTCGATCATAATCAGACAAAAATTTGTTACCCACAAATATGCGACCTACATGGCTACAATTGTTTTCACGGCCAGTAGTGTCCAGTCCGTCTATGAAGATCCCACAACTAAAAGAGTTCATTTAATCAAAGCTGCAAAATGAAGAATTGATGGAGAGTGAAAATAAATGAACCAGGGCAGCGGTAGTTGCAAAGGTCGGCGGTGGCCCATTGACCGTTGACGACACCCAAGCGGGTCTCCTCGCAAATGGTCCAGCCAAGCTCTGCCGAGCAGCCAGCAGCGAACGGCGCCTGCCAGCAAGCCGCCAGCGGACTTAGCAGCCTTTCAAACACATCTCATCATTCATCCATACTTCTTCTGCTCACTCTTTTGCAAATAGTATTCATCATTTATCTTTTCTGACGTGGAAAAGGAAATAAGGCTACATTCATCGGCCGAGAGGGAAAAAGAAGAATGGCTGACTGGCAGGTCATGGAGGGATTTGCGGAGGCCTGTTGCTGGAAGGCTGCTGAGCAGGTCTCAAGCATCGATCGCTTCGTTAAGTACACGTGTCGAAAACAATCGTAGTTTCGTAAATAGCCTGCCAGACTCCGGCTTTTTGTTTTAATGCGAAACACAAATGCATGATTGAAAAAAATTATACTCCAACAATCAGCTGATGCGGTACACTTCCACCCCAAAAGTTTTGCCTCCCTAAAGGTTGGACGCCCCCAAAAGAAAAGATTGAATTATTCCGATTCTTTACAATGCATATCTTCATCGTTTAAAATCCTGTTTTTTGAAATGCTGGTGCAAAATTTCACTGCTCAATTCGTTTACCAAAGAAATGATTGCTTCTATTGAAGGAAAGGTGAATGAAAAAAGAAACTGTAGTAGCCAGCGCCGCACATGAAGCGGAACTGGGCGACAAGAGCTTGGTACTCGTAGGCTGAAGCTGGGCTCTGGCCTGACGCAATGAGGTTGATGGCGTTCAGACACTGTCCATAGCTCACCGCTCCAAGGCAATCCAGCAAATATCTATCAGCCCTCAAATTCCAACATTTTTCCTTTTTCATTTCATTTTCAAATAGGCTAGAAAATTCTCATTATTCCCAGAAAAGGAAAATGAAGGAAGGGTGCGAACTGGCAAATCTTGAAAAAGTTGGCCTTCATGGTGAAGAGGGCACCGCGGACGGCGTTGGCGAAGGCGTTGGCATTGGCAAAGGGACCATTGAGACCGGCACGGGCGTAGTAAGTGGTGAGGCAGTAGTTCAATTGCGTCTATCATATTCACTCTCACTTACTTCACTTCCATCTTTTAGCACTGCTTTTGAACATTGTTGCAGCTGGCTTTCGGTATTCCCACTGGCGAGGACTCGCATTTCACGCAGCCCATCAAAACCCCACTTGCTGCCAGCAAAAAGAAACCTCAATCAGGGGCTCATAGCAAATTAGAAAAATAGGATAAAAACATAAAAAACTACTCAGCAGGTGACGCATTTTGGGGTCGTTCTAGAGGTGCTGTTTTGGGTGCGGCGATTTGCTAAAGGCGTGTCCTTTCCACTAGCCAAGCTCTTTACATGCGCGCGGTTGTAATGTCTTATCATGCACTGCTGTCAAATGTGTTTATGAGGCGCATTCTCAAGCACTTCGCCGTACCTATCCTCTTGCTAAACCTGTGAAAAGAACACGATTGGTTAAATAATGAAATCATCACGGAAGAGTCTTCTTCTCCACTATAGGTTGGGCAGCCAGATCCTTCTCCAGCTTTGTCATCACTGCAATAATGCTGCTTCAGAAGAGCGTTCATCATCTCACAGCAAAATAGCCTCAATTCTACATGTGCAGAAAGAAAGCGATACCTGGGTCTCTGTCGGCCTTAGGCAGGCTGGTTTTGGCTGGAAGCAGATGGGCATTGGGAAGGAGAGGCTGATGGAGACAGTAACGAATGCAAGCGGTGGCTCCGTCACAGTTGGCGAGGGTGGTCTGAAGGAGGCCTTGACGGGTCTGTTCGCAGACGGCCCAGCCTGCTCCCGCCGCGCACACGTCGAAGACGCCCTGTAGGCACCCTATGTACGTCTGCACATACCTCAAACCCATCAATCGCTTTTCTCCCTTATTTCACGTTTGATTGATTGGGAAGGTTTGTGTGGAGAAGGAAGAGTAACGTGCAGGCGTGAGCAAAGTCGCTCTTGAGGCCCTGCTGAAAGGTGGCCATGCAGGCTTGGAGGGTAGAATTCTGCTTCACGTTGTTGATCACCATGCACTGGACATTTTCCATGTAGGCTGTCAAAGGAGGGATGGAGTAAAAGGTGGTAGGATGGGGGTATGGAAGGGTAAGTAGAACAGTCGAGACCGGCGCCGCACTGCAAGCGTAGGCTGGCCCTGAGGGATGCGTAGGTGTAGGCTTCCGTTGGGCTGGCCCCGTTGGCCACCAGACTCAGCGGCGACAGACAAGCCACCTCGTTGGCTGGACCAAGGCACTGCGCCAAAGCCTCATCTGCCCTCCAATATTTCCTCTGCTCTTCAAAACCTACCTTTTTTCACACCTATTTACTCGAACACAAAATTTTCCCCCATAAGATCTTGAGGGAATTGAAAATTTGATGATAGATGCAAAGGCGGGGTCTGCTATGAAGTGGGAATTCTTACACGCAGATCTTGGCCAGGCCAGTTTGAAGCTGGCTGGCGACCAGATGTTGGAGGAATGTGATGAAATCCTGGGCGTTGGCGCCTTGTCGAGAAGAGTAACCGAGGCTGGCGTAGTATTTCACCAGGCAGGTGCTGAACACCGCCTGATTGCAGAGAGCCGGTGGAGCTGCTGCTCCTTTGGCGTTCAAGATCTGCCAATCCCCTATTTTGCACCGCTAATAATCCGCAATGAACTACTTTTCGATAAAAAGAAGGTTCGAGGGTAGAAAGAAAGTAAACGGAAGGTGGCAAATCGCTGGCGTCGAAAATGGCGAAATTGCAGAAAACGCCTGGTAAAAATATTTCAATATCCTCGGAAAATTAGGAAAAATCATACCTGAAGAGAAAAGTAGTACTGTTAAAACTGGTGCTATCATGGCTAATTTGGCTTCCGAACGAATAATCCCATGCTTGAGGTTTCCATAACTTGTAGTGGCCATAGGTACTCAATTAAGTCATTCATAGAATCATGGATTTTGTCGAACCGCAGTCATTGAAGTGTTTACTGTATAGTTAAATATAATGTGCTAAAAACAAAACTAGTCAGCGCAATATAAGCCTATGCAAAAAACTTTTAAGGGCAATATCACAGTTCGCCTGGTTCCTTCGCGCCTCCAAAATCTTCAAAAAAACATGAATGTAGTTGCAAAGGGCATGAAATGAGAGGGGAACATTTGTAGGCTTGATTTTTGGAGACATGTGAATGGGAGAGCTTTAGGCTGGCTTCCTCCCTTTCGTACCTCGACTCACCGTACAGCGAGATTGGCCCCATTTCTGTAATCGCAACAATGCTTAGTGACTCAATCAAGGCGTGTTTAAATAAAGGAAAAGCCTCAATAATGCCTATTTCATTGGCACTGTGGCAAAAAATAGTTGGAGGGCACTAACTGACAGAGCAGTAGTAACTGCAGTAGGGCAGGAAGGTGGAAAGGCCGTTTCTTGGACCCTCACAGGCTGACCAACCAGCTGCTGGTCCGCACGTCCCGTTGTACACACCGTAGATACATTTTAGATAGGTGTACCCTGCCCTGCATTCCATTTTCATGCATCAAACCAAATCCATGTTTAAGAGAGCTTTGCTGAGAAATCCGATTCACTCAGAAAGGGATTTTACCAAAAAAAATTTTAAACCCTCCATTTATTATCTAAACACATTATTTAGACATTTGGAAGTGTATGAGTTCTAGAAACTAGACATGATTCTAAAACTTTTGGGAAGCAAAACTTGAAATTTGATTTTTTGCAAAATTAAAATTTTCAAAAACGCCCATTTTTTTGTGCTTTTTATTCTCAAACGAGTTTCAACGTCATGACAAGAATTTTTATTTATTTTCAATTAACTCTTTATAAACAAATGCTATTCGTAAAAAGCCAATTTTCTGTTCTTCAAAATCTTGGAAATTATTTAATCTCAACGTTAAAATTTGATTTTCCAACAACGGCACATAGATTTTCTAGCTGGCTCCTAGAACCCCCCCCCCAAGATATACACCGCCCCCCCAAGATATACACCCCCTCCCCCCCCCCCCAAGATATACACCCCCCCCCCCCAAGGCATATATATTGAAAATTTTTTTATTGCCTTAACATACTTCTCTTTACATATCTCGAAATTTAAACTCACGGAATTTTCATGTAGATGATTAAATACCTACTTTTTTTACAAACATAGTTAGTCTATACCGGATGGCGGGCGCATGCCTACCAGGAGTAGGGGCTTGTCCCCTACCAGGAGTACCTTTCAAGATTCCAACTCAAAAGCTTAGACGCATGCTCATCCTCGACGAGGTCATGACTGTGGCAGTACCTACTAGTTAGTCTATACCGAGTTCATTGATGTTTTAAAGTGCTCAACTCTCAACTGAGATATGTACAGAGAAGCATTTTGAGCTAATAAAAATTTTTTCAATATATACCCTTTGGGGGGGGGGGGGGGGTGTATATCTTGGGGCGGGGTGTATATCTTGGGGGGGGGGTGTATATCTTGGGGGGGGGGGTGTATATCTTGGGGGGGGGGGGTGTAAGTCTTGGGGGGGAGGTTCTTGGAGTCAGCCGATTTTCTTGAAATTAAAGCTTTGTAGACCCTTTACCATGAGAGAGATGACGTTAGAAATAATAAATCATATTTTGTCCCTAAGTTTTAGCATAGGCCAAAAATGGTCTCAAAATTTCATTTTTCTGATTGACAAAATTTTTCTGGGCCTATATCCATCTGATTGTGTTGTTTTTAGCCCCAGTTTTGACATTTACATTGGGGAACTTTGACATTGTTTTTTCCTTAAAAAACCACATCCTAGGGCGCGACAGCGCCCTAGTTATGAATGGGTGATCGAGTTTTTTGGACTTGCGTGTCCCGAGTTTGAGCTCCTTGGGTATTGGTTGAAACCTAGGACATATATATATCAATCGAAAGCTCTAGTTGAGATCTCGATGGGAAAAATCGTGAAATTTTGATTTTGGCCCTGGTATTTTAGAAATTTTGAAAAAACCTGCAAAAAATGGTATAAAAAATGACATCTCCGAATTTGAAACATTCCCATTTTAGAACAAAAGCGAAATTTGGAAATCTAAGAATTACGTGTTTTGGCAAATTGTTTAAGCTTTCTAATGGTGCTATTTTTGTCATAGGTTACATGGTGAAATTTCCCAATCAATTCACGTTTTTGAGAGCGATTTTGTTCGATTTTGTGCTCTACCCATTTTCTAATGTTTCATTTTGGTGAAACTGCGCAGTTTTACATATTCCGTTTGTTTAGTGCTCCTCAGTTTTTAAATTGATGCTCAGGTCATTATTGGTACGGTACTATTGGCCAGCCAAATCGTAAGGTGCCTCAATGTATATCACCATTTTCATGAAGCCTTGTTCATGTGGCGAACTCCTAGCCTTGTTCACGTGTGGAAATTAAAAAATGTCTTCCACATGAACAAGATATAGACAAGAATAAAATGCTACAGCATGAAAAGCTTATGAATTTTCGATCATCAAAAAGAAATAGACAAGGATTAACACACAATCGTGATTTATTTTGAATTGAATCGAACATAAATTTTAACATGTTCATTTCATTGGGTTTGTCCATCTAAAAACTCCACTGGTCATTCATAAGCAGGCGGCAATTTTGGCACAACTAGTATAACATGGGGCTCAATTCCGGGTGACCAGTTGAGCCCATTTGTTGAACTGCCGCCCATGTGTATAAGGCTCAACTTAGGGGGTTCAATTTCCAAAACATGCCCAAAATCTTGGCTACTATCCAAAAATTTTAATTTTCGGATTTTGAAACATCAACCCGCCAGATTAGTGAATAATGGTCAATTTTTGGCCATTTTGAGATCAAATTTGTGCTCAGCTCAGCTCAGCTTTACCCACATTTGCTCAAAATAATGGCTAATATACAATAACTGAAATTTTGGATTTTGAAACATCAGCCTGCCAGTTTTGCAAACAATGGTTGATATTTTGGCAATTCTGAGATCAAATTCGAGCTCAGCAACAATTTTTACTCTCAGGTGCCCATAATCATGGCTAATATTCAAGAAAAAAAATTTTGAATTTTGAAACATCAACAAGCTGGGTTTGAGAAAAAATTTCAATTTTTTCCAAATTTGGAGTCCAGATTCGTGATCAGCATCAAATTTTACCTAAGGGGGGCCATTTCTATGGCTTCTATAATATTTATTAGCAAATTTCGTTTTTTCAGTACTGAAACATCAGCCTTTTCGGTTATAACTCCAGAAATAAATATTTCCGCTGAGCTCCGAAAATAGGGCCGCAAGCGGCCAACATTTCTGACATATGCTGAAAAAATGAGCCAAATCGGTTGAGAAACCGCCGAGGTATTTCTTGTTACATCCATATATATATATATATAGATATATAGACTCACAGGTCAAATCCAGGTGACTCCTTAGTACTGCCCCCAGGCCATGCCCTGGGCGGCAGTTCAAAAAGCACACAAACTTTAGAAAAGGTAATAAAAAAGAAAATAACAGGAAATAAAGTAAAAATTCAATGAAATGGCATAAAATATAATAGAAAAAATTTGTTGATTTTTTTAGAATAAACTTAAATTTTAGAAAATTATCAATATCAAAATCTAATTGAAACTAGCAAAGTAAAATTAAGTTTGTAGGCATTTGCAATATTATCAATCTTTATTGCGAATCATGCTTCAATTGGGGCATTCATTTAATCTTTTTGAGGCCTAAAAAAACTTAAGTTCAAAATTAATCTAAAAATTTTATTTAAAAATTGAACTTCAAATATTGGCCAAAAATTAAGCAAAAATCGATGATAAACAAGAAATAGAATACATTGCTGAGAAAGGGTTTCTGCCATAAATTGCCGCCTGCTTATGAATGACCAGTGGAGTTTTTAGATGGACAAACCCAATGAAATGAACATGTTAAAATTTATGTTCGATTCAATTCAAAATAAATCACGATTGTGTGTTAATCCTTGTCTATTTCTTTTTGATGATCGAAAATTCATAAGCTTTTCATGCTGTAGCATTTTATTCTTGTAATCAGATGGATTCAGGTCAGAAGAAATTTTGTGAAATTGAAATATTGAGACAAATAATTTTTCGGTTATTTTTGCCTATCCAATAACATAGGCGCAACACGTGAATTCTTATTTTCAACGTCAAATATTTTTCGTGGTACAGTTTCTACAAAGTTGTGCGTTTGTCCATAAGGTCAAAAAGCTTGAATTTTAAGAAAATCTGGGTGTCGTTGGCGAAAAAATCGAATTTCAATGACGGTCTGAATAGTGGTCAAATCTAAGCCAAAGATTTGGAAGATCTACAAAGATCAAAGATCTAAGCCAACTTTAAGCCAAGCCAATGTTCATTTTCAACCTCAAACATCTCCAGTGCAAGACATTTTTCTTTTTATCTTATGCTTTGGTGATTATGGTTCAGATTACCTGAATTCTCAGAATATTTAGGTAGTAATGGCGAAACCTCATTTCTTTTTAAACTTAAAAGAACTACTAGAAAAACTTTTAAAGCGAGTTTAGCATTAAAAAAGATTTATGAGTTATTAAAAAATAAAATTGACATTTTATGAAATTTGAAAAAATGAAAAATTTCCAAAAAATCTCATTTTATGTTTTAATCTCCAAAAGTCCAGTTTGAAAAAAATTGAGGGTAAAATTTTTTTCGGTACTCAAATTTCAACCTCTTAACAAAGCTCTGTAAAACTCAATTCGACTATCAGACTAGTTAAAACGCCATAAAATAATATAATAAATTAATAAAATTAGGAACAAACGATGAATTAGGAGAATTACATTATGAGAGAAAAAAGCGAAACTGGCATATGGCATTGGGTTGGCTTGTCGCGGACTGAACAAAGGCGGCCTGGCAGGCAGTCACAGCAGGCAGTGAGTTTTGCAGGGTAGAGCTCATGCACGTCCACTGGTTTAGAACAGCTGCAATGAATTTCCCATTGTTTCAAATCAGACAATGAATGCCAAACATAAATAGCAGCATGAACAAAAATTAAAAGCTACTTTGGAAACCGCCAGAGCACTGGAACCCAATATCTGCCAGAAGGTAAGGGTAGTAGACCGCATTCTCAAGGTCGTATTTGTGCTGCAAATGCCTAATCAATCTGGGCCGTGTTTTAAAAAGGGGCCGAAGCTGTGACCGAAAGGAACTCTAGAGGGTTCATGCAAGCTTGCCACTGCGCAGGGCCTAGGCACGATTTCAGGTCGGAAAAAGCACTGCAAACTTTCAAAGTAAGCCTTGAGCAGATGTTTGAAAGAAACTATCAATGCGGTTCGAGGAAGTTTCGAGACAAAGGGAAAGAACCGGCAGAGGCGAACGAAGCCCTGACTACCGGACTGACGAAGGAGGGCGCGAATGGCACCGGCGAAGTCGCTGGCCTTCTGCCAGTCAAGGTCTCCTGGGATGCCCGCAGCCTTGTTGAACACCGCCTTTCAACCACTTTCTCCTCTCCCCCACCCACTTCTCTACCTCAAGGCAACCTGACAGTGATAGAGGTTCACGTCCTGGCAGACTCTCTCCCCGACTGCCCCCAGCCCCTTCCCGTCCCCCGCCAGCGCAGCGAAGCCACTCGGAGGCGGTAAGACCACAGCTGACACACCTATACGGCTTCTCCTTTTCTCATTGCCCAAAAGAGACTGCTGCAGCGGATATTACAGCAATCTTCATTTACCTCTAAACTACAAATGATGACTCTTTTTGTTGTTGAACATAGTCATTTCTAATTTTCAACTGACTTTTTCATGCATGGAATGGAAGAAAAGCAGAAAAAGGCGAATGTGTGAACCAGGATATAGGAAATAAAAAGCACCATGGAGCAGAAGTAGGCTAGTGAGGGTGTGGGCGAGCGTCATAGTGCGAGAAGCGGTGGTAATTTACGCCTACTGGGCTCCAGTCCAGGCTGATGCAGTGGGCATAAGGCAGGGCTTGGAGGGAGGGAAGGAGGGAAGGGATTTCGTTATCACTGCGTCCCTCATCCTGTGTCAACTCTCCTTGTCCACTACCTTGGGTGTGGCTGCTCTTCGGAATGGACTAACTTCCTTTTCTCTCTCTCTCCCTACGCAAGCAAACAACAGAGTGGCAATTCAATCACAGATTAAACAGATGTGCGAAATGAAATAATTTTGATGACTAGCGAATGTGGGAATTCTATAGCGTTTTCTTCGCGGACTCTTTTGCTTCATGCTTGGCTTGAATAGCCTTGAAAACGCCGGGGTCTGAAATCGCAACATACTTTGCAAAGTTAAAGATATGAACGAAGCTACATACGTTTGAATGCAGTCATGGCTTCCTTGAAAGCTTCCTCTTTGGTCGAACCTGCCAACCAATCCGATTTATCACACAAAAGCCCAACATACAGTTACGCCTGAAGTATCTATTTCCTAAATGCTTTTACAGTTAGACTGCGCTTTCTTGGTAAGTGGGAAAAATGAATGGGAAAGAGGGGGGAAACCGATAGGCGGAATCTTCTCGGCCTGGCTTGAGCCAACGAAGCATCGGAGCTGGTTGGGGTTGCAGTAGGGCAGATGGATGGCGATGCCCACGCGCGTGTACTCACACTCGTACCAGGGTCTAGAGGGGGGCAACCGATAGGCGGAATCTTCTCGGCCTGGCTTGAGCCAACGAAGCATCGGAGCTGGTTGGGGTTGCAGTAGGGCAGATGGATGGCGATGCCCACGCGCGTGTACTCACACTCGTACCAGGGTCTAGAGGGGGGCAACCGATAGGCGGAATCTTCTCGGCCTGGCTTGAGCCAACGAAGCATCGGAGCTGGTTGGGGTTGCAGTAGGGCAGATGGATGGCGATGCCCACGCGCGTGTACTCACACTCGTACCAGGGTCTAGAGGGGGGCAACCGATAGGCGGAATCTTCTCGGCCTGGCTTGAGTCAACGAAGCATCGGAGCTGGTTGGGGTTGCAGTAGGGCAGATGGATGGCGATGCCCACGCGCGTGTACTCACACTCGTACCAGGGTCTAGAGGGGGGCAACCGATAGGCGGAATCTTCTCGGCCTGGCTTGAGCCAACGAAGCATCGGAGCTGGTTGGGGTTGCAGTAGGGCAGATGGATGGCGATGCCCACGCGCGTGTACTCACACTCGTACCAGGGTCTAGAGGGGGGCAACCGATAGGCGGAATCTTCTCGGCCTGGCTTGAGCCAACGAAGCATCGGAGCTGGTTGGGGTTGCAGTAGGGCAGATGGATGGCGATGCCCACGCGCGTGTACTCACACTCGTACCAGGGTCTAGAGGGGGGCAACCGATAGGCGGAATCTTCTCGGCCTGGCTTGAGCCAACGAAGCATCGGAGCTGGTTGGGGTTGCAGTAGGGCAGATGGATGGCGATGCCCACGCGCGTGTACTCACACTCGTACCAGGGTCTAGAGGGGGGCAACCGATAGGCGGAATCTTCTCGGCCTGGCTTGAGCCAACGAAGCATCGGAGCTGGTTGGGGTTGCAGTAGGGCAGATGGATGGCGATGCCCACGCGCGTGTACTCACACTCGTACCAGGGTCTAGAGGGGGGCAACCGATAGGCGGAATCTTCTCGGCCTGGCTTGAGCCAACGAAGCATCGGAGCTGGTTGGGGTTGCAGTAGGGCAGATGGATGGCGATGCCCACGCGCGTGTACTCACACTCGTACCAGGGTCTAGAGGGGGGCAACCGATAGGCGGAATCTTCTCGGCCTGGCTTGAGCCAACGAAGCATCGGAGCTGGTTGGGGTTGCAGTAGGGCAGATGGATGGCGATGCCCACGCGCGTGTACTCACACTCGTACCAGGGTCTAGAGGGGGGCAACCGATAGGCGGAATCTTCTCGGCCTGGCTTGAGCCAACGAAGCATCGGAGCTGGTTGGGGTTGCAGTAGGGCAGATGGATGGCGATGCCCACGCGCGTGTACTCACACTCGTACCAGGGTCTAGAGGGGGGCAACCGATAGGCGGAATCTTCTCGGCCTGGCTTGAGCCAACGAAGCATCGGAGCTGGTTGGGGTTGCAGTAGGGCAGATGGATGGCGATGCCCACGCGCGTGTACTCACACTCGTACCAGGGTCTAGAGGGGGGCAACCGATAGGCGGAATCTTCTCGGCCTGGCTTGAGCCAACGAAGCATCGGAGCTGGTTGGGGTTGCAGTAGGGCAGATGGATGGCGATGCCCACGCGCGTGTATTCACACTCGTACCAGGGTCTAGAGGGGGGCAACCGATAGGCGGAATCTTCTCGGCCTGGCTTGAGCCAACGAAGCATCGGAGCTGGTTGGGGTTGCAGTAGGGCAGATGGATGGCGATGCCCACGCGCGTGTACTCACACTCGTACCAGGGTCTAGAGGGGGGCAACCGATAGGCGGAATCTTCTCGGCCTGGCTTGAGCCAACGAAGCATCGGAGCTGGTTGGGGTTGCAGTAGGGCAGATGGATGGCGATGCCCACGCGCGTGTACTCACACTCGTACCAGGGTCTAGAGGGGGGCAACCGATAGGCGGAATCTTCTCGGCCTGGCTTGAGCCAACGAAGCATCGGAGCTGGTTGGGGTTGCAGTAGGGCAGATGGATGGCGATGCCCACGCGCGTGTACTCACACTCGTACCAGGGTCTAGAGGGGGGCAACCGATAGGCGGAATCTTCTCGGCCTGGCTTGAGCCAACGAAGCATCGGAGCTGGTTGGGGTTGCAGTAGGGCAGATGGATGGCGATGCCCACGCGCGTGTACTCACACTCGTACCAGGGTCTAGAGGGGGGCAACCGATAGGCGGAATCTTCTCGGCCTGGCTTGAGCCAACGAAGCATCGGAGCTGGTTGGGGTTGCAGTAGGGCAGATGGATGGCGATGCCCACGCGCGTGTACTCACACTCGTACCAGGGTCTAGAGGGGGGCAACCGATAGGCGGAATCTTCTCGGCCTGGCTTGAGCCAACGAAGCATCGGAGCTGGTTGGGGTTGCAGTAGGGCAGATGGATGGCGATGCCCACGCGCGTGTACTCACACTCGTACCACGACCCCGGCCCACCACACGCCGACGCGAACGGCGCCCGAATGCATGCCAGCAGCTGCTGCCCATAACTACAACCCCCATACCTACCAACTCACCAAAAACCCATACCTCCATCCATTTTGCTTACTACTCATACAACTGGAGGAGGAAAGGAATGTAAAGGAGACGTGCAGCCCTGTGCGGGGTTGTTGTACATCTGAACGTTGTACTGGCCGATGCAGCCCTGAATGGTCTGGTTGGCGGTGCTCAGGGTGCTCTCAATGCACTGATAGCTGCCCAGGAGTGCTGACAAGTCAGGGTTGGTGAATGGGAGTGGAAAGGAGAGGAGCAGAGAAGGATACTTTCAAGGCCACCGCCGCACTGAAAGTGGAGGCCGGCGATGACGGCGGGGAAGGTGTAGGAGTTGGTGAGCCCGTACTGGTGGCTCAGGAAATGGAGTGGACTCAGACACGGGGCGTATTCCGGCCCCAGGCATGCCACAAACTTCTGGTAGGCTCTGCAACTCCCCTATCCCTCCATTGCGTCTCATTTGTTGCCAAAAAGTGGGCTTCGTTAGAGTGAAGTTAATGGGAAATGCTGAAAGCGAGGAGGGTGAACGAACGAGCAGACGTTGACGACGCCCTGTTGATGGAACTGCTGGTAGATGTTCTGGAGGGCATAGTGGAAGTACCAGGGCTTGTGCCAGTCCAGCTCGGAGTTGATGCCAAGGAGAGTGTTGAACTGAGACTGGCAGTGCAGAAGATCCTGGTCCGAGCACTTTGAATGGTCGAATCTAGCAATCCACGCTTCCAACCTTCCTCACTGCTTTTTACCCATTAGCAATGCTTTGAGTAAAGAGGAACCCATCTGATTGGCCGGTGAGAGGAAGCTTCTCCAACAGCTCATCCGGTAAGGACACCAGCGGCCCCACGCCTAAGCACACGCCAGCTAGCAGACCTAAAATCTCCCTTACCTTTTCCACCATTTCACCCCACTTTTATTTTATCATCGCAAATGCCACTCTCTACTACGGTACACATCAAAGTTGTCTTCTCATGGGGAACAAACGCTGTGTTTCTCAGGAGCAGGCAATTACCCAAACAATCTGCGAACTGCGGCATTAAAAGGAAGTGGAACCGAGTAGAAGTTGGGTAAGCATGATGCAAATTTCCGACGCCAGGAATGTGCCAAGGAGGAGGAGAGGAAGAAGCCGCCTTCTCTTATCAGACTGGCGTAGCCTTTCTGTACGCCCGCTTGCAGTGCTGGCTGGCTTTTTAACTGCCTCCGCCCCTGTTCCCAGGCCCTTTTATTGAGGCCGCGCCCTTCCTTCCATTGCATCTTCCTCTTCTCCTCATCCCATTCTATAACACCACCTACTTCAACATACATGTCAAAAAGTAGCAAACACAAATACAGACGACGTCGCAAAGACACTTTTACATCAGTTTTACATCATAGGACTGAAAGCCAACACCAACAAGGTATTATCGGCTATCGCCAAGATGCGCGGCCTTTGTTCCAGTACAAGTAATAACCACTAGCTACGTTACAAAACTTTTCAATTCGCATGGTTGATACGTACCTGCCAAAAATTAGCTGATTTCATTGAAAAACAATGGATTTATGCATGTTCAAATTTTTGAAACATCAAGATTTTGGGTTTTTGTCTATAAATCAAGATAAAATAAATATTTCAATAAATCCTTTTGCCAGCTTTAAGATATTACTTTGATGGATGTACCTGCCAAAAATCAGCTGATTTCATTGAAAAACAATGGATTTATGCATGTTCAAATTTTTGAAACATCAAGATTTTGGGTTTTTGTCTATAAATCAAGATATAATAATTATTTCGAAAATTCTTTTTGCCAGCTTCAAGATATTACTTTGACGGACGTACCTGCCAAAATTCAGCTAATTTCATTGAAAAACCAGTGATTTATGAATTTTCATATTTTGAAACATCAAAAAATTGAGTTTTGGGCAAAAATCGAAAAATTACGTCCATCGCAAAAAATGGCCTGGAGATACCACCCAGGCGGACCTTCATGCAAAAAATTAGCCAATTTCATTGAAAAACCGCGGAGTACGGGCCCGGGACAGACATATATATATATATATATATATATGCGGACAGACGGACACAAAAATGGGGTAACTGCTTAAGCTGGCCTTGGCCGCCCGCCGCTTCGGGCAGGGCGCCAGAGCTCCTCCGGCCTCCGGGCACGGGTGCTACGGCCCCTACGCTTCGCCTAGCATGCTTCGCATGCTAGGCTACGCTCCGGGGCCTCCGCACCCATGCCCTCCGGCCTCCGGAGCTCTGACTGCCCTGCCCTCCGCGGCAGGCGGCCTTCGGCCGCGCAAAAAAGCCACCGCCACTTTGCTCCAAACGATGACCCATCTTTGCCATTTTTCTCCAATATCATTGGCCCTTTGGACTGCCATTTTGGCTGCATAAACTTCGTCTAGAATTGTCACCGGCAAATGTTAATTGCGAGTAAGAAACCAGTAGAGTGGAATGATGAAAAAAAGATGCTAGGAATGGAATTCCCAAATAATAAGCAAAAGGGGCAAAAAATGATCAGAGCTGGTATGATGAAAGCTGCCTTCACTACTTTTTTCGGCTGATGGGGTGAGCCCCCCCCCCCCCCAAAGGTTACACCCCCCCAATGGGGTTTCACCCACCCCCCCAGTGATACACCCTCCCCCCAAGGGTTATTCAATTTCACTATGGGAAACTCAGTGCCCCTCACCAGGGTCATCTTGGTGTAGTGGTTAGCACGCCTGCGGCATGAGCAGGAACCCTGGGTTCAATCCCCAGAGGTGACCTACGTTTTTCCCAGATTGGCTCCTGGTTTCTATCTGAGCTGAAGGCTTTATCCTTCTGCTTTTCGAAACCCAGGAAAACATTGTGGAATTCAAATTACACCCACCCCCCAAGGGTTACACCCCCCCCCCCCCCCCCAAGATATATATATTGAAAATATTTTTATTGCCTTAACATACTTCTCTTTACATATCTCGAAGTTTTAACTCAAGGAATTTTTATATAAACAATTATATACCTACTTTTTACTGCTACTAGTTAGTCTGCCTACTACCAGGAGTAGTACTAGGATACTGTTTACGGCAACCCCTTAGGCTTAGTCAAAATGCGCGTATACTGTGGCAGTACCTACTAGTTGCTTAGGAGCCATGGTCCATACTGTGGCAGTACCTACTAGTTGCTTAGGAGCCATGGTCCATACTGTGGCAGTACCTATTAGTTACTGCTAGTAGGTACTGCCTAACTAGTAGGTACTGCCACAGTATGGACCATGGCTCCTAAGCAACTAGTAGGTACTGCCACAACACATATGTATATGGTTACTTA
>JASANA010012552.1:0-142174 GCA_030248095.1 Ptycholaimellus sp. GST1_10 | reverse complement strand
CCGAATCGCTCCTCAATCGGCTGTGGTCAGACATTTCTTCACACCCAGTTAGCTTTGACTCACCTCTGTCCCAGATCCGGCTGACGAAGGGCTTTCTCCTTCAGGTCAGAGGAAATTCGGGCACTTGAGGGCTCCAAAGGACTAACTGAAATTTTTCGATATTAATTTTTCCACTGCAATCTGCCTTCCAGCTTAAGTTCCCAGTGTGTTTTTGTTTTAGGTCTCAGCAGGTCTCGCCGGCTTCTGCAGATAGCAATAAACCGAAACGTAAAAAGTTAAAGAAGCGAGAGCGATGAGCCCCCAGGCCCCTATATCCATCCTGGAACCGCCCTGTCAAGCTCGCTATGGCAGGCCAGACAAGAGAGAGAGAGAGAGATTGCATGTAGCAGACTGGCTACTATTAGCATTCCTTCAGACACCCATCCATCCTTCCAGCGGCCTTTCTACCTCTCACCCTTCTACCAATTCTTATACCTCTTCTGTCCTTCTATCCTGTCCTTCGACCTAGGCCCTAAAGAGGCAAGAAAGAAAACATGCATCAAATTAGACGCATGTAAAGGCTCTCCTATCCTCCTCTTTCACACCTCGTTCACACCTCTTTCACACCTCTTTCACACCTCTTTCACACCTCTTTCACACCCCTTTTTCACCTCTTTCGCACGTCTTTCTGACCACCTCCGGCCCTACCAATGAGTAGGGCCTTTGTGGCTTTGAGCTCACTGCCAGTGGCTGTAGACAGCCTTTAACTGGCTGTGACCATATGTCGTCTGTTAGTGCCTGCCCTGCCTGGGTCATAGCCACACAACAGATGAGAATCAATTGGTACTCTTGTACGGGCATGCAAAGCGGCATTGGCCTGCATCGCTCTGCCCATCAAGGTCCAAGCTAAACACTTGATCGACAGCTTGCTTGATTGCTTGCCGTCAATCTAATCGTCCCATTTCTGGGTGGTCTTATCGGCTGATCTTACTTAGACCAGGATTATCGCATGGTGTTCAGAGCCACAACTGGTCTTTTAGCAAGAACCAGTTAGCCTGCCTCACCATGTACTTTTAGCGTTTGGTGGCCTTCAACCATGCGTATGGGACGGCTCATCCAAACTTGCATATCCAGGCTAGGAGCTCTGGATTTTGATCTTTGCTCTGGTCCGAGGTTGACAAGTAAATTATCAATCCATCGGATTTCAAGCCCAATAGCAGCATTAAGACCACAGCTACTCTGGGAAGTAATTCCCGAGATCTGCTATCCTAAGATACTGACTCAAAAATCGCGGGATTGCCTCACTACCCCTCTCTGGGCCTGGGCGTGGCCTAAGGATCCCTACAGGACCAAAGATGCTCAAATAGCGCATGTATGAACAAATAATTTGCATTTTTCACCACTCGAGTACAGCAAACAGACAGTCATACCTACTTGTCTTGGAAAATTGCGAATTCGAGCAAAGTAATTCTGAATGTTCCAACGGTCGTGAATTTAACTGGTTCGGAATTCTCATCCGTTAAAAAATCTTACCTACTCCATAAAAGGGTAAGATGCCACCAATGAAATAGGAGAAGGGATTTAAATCAATTAATTATCATGCATTATGTATATCTTTATTTTGATAACTCCACCTCCAACTTCACAGGTATTCTGAATCATTTTTGCGCTTATAGTATTTCTTCGAATCCAGTCTATTATGCATTTGTTGCGCATAGAAGAAAGTATACGTTTCCGTTCATGACGCTTGCTTTGAATCCATTTTCACATTTCTTTCAAGTTGTTCAGCTATAATAAAATCAGCACAAGACTTTGTAATTGGATTAAACAGAAATACATTTTTCTATCTAAACTGAGCAGAAATAGGATGGCAGTATCGCTAAGCTTTCAAAAAAGTTAAGATACGCATAATACTAACAAATTAGACCTTACATGATTAAAAAGGGCTGAAGCAAAGTATAAACAAAATAAACAACGAAAACAAAGAAATTGTTAATGGCGGCAAATTTTAATCCGAGCATGCTGATATTCAGGCACGTCTTCAAATCCTTCTTTAAAGAAACGTATGTCGATCACTAGCTCAAATACGGGCTCAATATTGGGGTCCAGCTCCACCACCTCCTCGAACATGCACACCATCGGCACCCCCAGATTACACTCCCCACAGTCCTCGTTCACCTCCGCAGCTCGAGCCTCACGATTGCCCACCTACGCCTTCCTTCACTCACCTCATGCTGAAAATGGAGGCAAAAAAACCTGGCGGAAAGATCCCGGGTGTCGGCTGTAGTCCTCCATGCTGATGGGCGGGGTGTAGAAGAGCTCGACCCAGAGACGGCGGTGGCGAGGGACGCCCCGGTTGTCCCGCACGTTCAGCACGCGCCCGTTGCGCCCCCACCACAGGAACTTGTTGAAATTTCGGCCTAGGCTGAGCTCGATTAGGTTCAGCCGAAGACACTCCGCCTCCTCCCAGCTCCCTTCGGCCACCACCACCAGCGTGAGCTTGTGAGCTGCCTGTTCCGTGTTGCTGCTGCAAGATCTAGTTTGTTTGCCTCACATTTTTGGCACAAGAGGAGCAGCAAGGGAAAGCGAGAAATGACAGTAAATTGCAGACAAGTCTAATTGCTGAAAAAAGCTTAAAGTAAATGAAAACATCGCAGATGTATCATAGGACTCGAATGCCTGACTTAGAGACTGTCGAATCATATTTGTCTGTGGTCGAATTCATACCGATTTCAGAGCAAACTCCAGCTGAGCAGGGTAAGAGGAGGAGCCTTTTGTTGCAGTAGAAGTCGTTGAAGAAGATGCGTTTGTCCTCGAGGATGGCGGCGGGGAGGAGACGCCGCTCACTGCCGAAGGGGGACACAAAGCTGCCTGACTCCCCTGCCCTTTCTCCGTCCACCGTGGAGACACTCAGGTAGACGCCGCGAAGACGCCCAGCCACTGGATTACTTCGATGACCCACCGGGTTCTTGGCCGTTTGCTTCTCCGTTATGCGTTCGTCCTGAGAGAGCCTCAGTTCTGGCTTCTCGCAGCCTCGAAAGGGAAATTGTAAAAACACCTGCACCAGCCAGTACTCATGGTCCTTGTTCCGGTAGAGCGTTTGATCTTTCAGCGGCTTAGCATCCAGAGCACTGGCGTAGGACTCAGCGTAGGCGACTCAGCGTAGGCGTGGAGGGGTTCAAATAGATGCGTGTGGGCTCAGGAATGGGTTCTCTTGATTGCTGCATTCTGCATTCAATGCCTCACAATGCTGCGTAGCGGAGTCCCAGTGCAAAATGCGCAGAGGGCTGCGGCGAAATGTCTACGAAGTAATCGTAAAGAATGCATGCAACTTAATATAATCGAAACTAAAATGATCCTCGATGTATTTTGGGCCAGTCATTAGCATTAATTAAGATTTGCGAAGTTTTGGGAGGATTTAAAGGGAGCCAAATGAAAACCATGAGTAAAGAAAGCCACCAGCATATATAAAATAAACAGGAAATAGCCGCTAATACGGTTTACTTTTTGTCTACAATAGATTAGAAAAAATATAATGATATTTGAAATGGAAAACCACTTTAGTTTTGCTCCATTTCTTTTTCGGTGCTTTGCTGTATTTCTTTAATGTTGATTGATAAATCTGTACAAAAATAATCAGTTAAAAAGCACCAAAGTGAGTTGTTAAGTGATATTGGCATCGACAAAAAAATCCTTAAAAATTGCCGCGTGTCCCAACAGCACAATTGGGCTGGAATTCAAAGCAAAGGCTGCAGTCCTCCCTCCACACCTCACGCGCAAACGCTAAACCGACACCCAGTGCTGATGAAATAAAGCCTAATCTCCCGCTTCGCGAAATGGCTGAGATTTCCCATTCTCAGGTTAGCTGACATCCCTATCAATCACACCACATTTTCCTGCTGAAAATTTTTGCAGAATCTAACTCATAGCGGCGACAGGAAAAAGAATGCCGACAGCAAAGTTCGCCCGGGGGACGCGAAGCCATCCAGTTGGTGTCATCTAAAAATCAGTTTCATTGAATGCTACTAATAAACATTTTTCAGAATCGAAAAGGCCCTGGGTGAGTCCAGAGAAGAAAGCCATCTGTCTGGAGGACATGAGTCGAACGATGGTGCCCACCTACAAGGATCCTCGCCCAGCCAAAAAGCTGCCCAAGCCCACCTATGCCAAGAATGCCGCGCCCACTTGGCGGGATGAAATCGTTGGCTTCTTATTTTTTGTCCTTTTCCTATTCACTTAAAGTTTTCCGAACGATATGAGCTCATCTGCAACAAAATATTTGAGATGGGCCTGAACGACTACCGACGGAAGCAGCGTGGGATTCTGGAGTCCCTCTGGCGTCAGCTGGCAGCGCCAGGACGAGAGCCACTGCGCAAAGGCTTCCTGGACATCTGCAAGGAGGTGGAGACCAGCATCTTCAATCGAGCCCAATCAAGGGTTGGCAAATTTATTTCTATTCCTTGCTTGAGCAATTGTTCTGGCAATCATGTTTTTAGTATTGATTTTGAGGAATTTTGAGATAAGAAGCTATGATTCCTAGGGCGCGACAGCGCCCTAGTTATGAATGGGTGATCGAGTTTTTGGGTGGTCGCGTGTCCCGAGGTTCAGCGCCTTGGATATTGGATGAAACCATGGACATATATACACCAATCGAAAGCTTTTATTGTGCTCCAGATGACGAAAATCGTGAAATTTTGAATTAGGCCTCTGAATTTTAATTATTTACTAAAATATGCATAAAAACGGGAAAAATAGAGACATCTCAAACTTTGCATGGGTGGCATTTGAGAACAGAAGCGAAATTTAAAAATCGAAGAATTACGTGTTTTAGGAAATTTTCTGGCCCATCTGGTGATATATTTGGTGGCATAAGTTTTCTGGCAAAATTTCTCAATCAATTCACGTTTGTGAGAGAGATTTTGCTCGATTTTGCCGTCTACCCATTTTCCTAATGTTTCAATTTAGTGAAACTGCGCAGTTCTTTCTAAACTGATGGTCAGGTTAGCTTGCATGCAATAGGTTTGAGCTTCTTGTCCTAGGACGCGACAGCGCCCAAGAGTTTCCATGAACTGGCAATCGAGATTTTGCCTCCAGTACTTACTTACCTACCAAACAATAACACCAAGCGATGCCTTTTCCCCAATGTCTTTTTGAAGCCTTGTTCATGTGGCAAGTAAATATGTTTTCCACATGGCCAAGATCTAGACAAGACTAAAATGCTACAGCATGAGCAGCTTATGAATTGTCAATCATCAAAAAGAACTAGACTAGGTGTCAAAAAATCGAGAAAAATTTTGATTTAAATTAAAAACCATTTTGAGTTAAAATTTTAACAGGTTCGTTTACAAAATCCACTAATTGATCATTCATAAGCAGGCGGCAATTTTGGCATGAAGAGGACAAAAATTAGTGAAATACAAAATAAAAAAATGTTTAACTGTAATTTAACACTTTGAAGTTAAATCGAAGAAATTTTTCTGGATTTTTGGGCATGATGAAAAAATTTTAAATCGACTAAATGAAGCGTAACCAAATAAAACAAGTAAAAATGAAATTTAATCAAAATTAGCTAAGGTAAAATTAAATTTTGCTGACATTCGCAGTATAATCAATTTTTTTATTATTTTAATCTGAATCACTCTTCAATTTTGATATGTTTTTATTCTTTAAGATGCTTAAAAGTAATTTAGTAAAGTTCAGAATTAACTGATCATTTAAGTCAAAAATGACAATACAAAAAAATACAAAAATACAATACAGACAATACAAAAACTAGAATAATCTAGGTGACAGGGTTCTGCCATAAATTGCCGCCTGCTTATGAATGATCAATTAGTGGATTTTGTAAACGAACCTGTTAAAATTTTAACTCAAAATGGTTTTTAATTTAAATCAAAATTTTTCTCGATTTTTTGACACCTAGTCTAGTTCTTTTTGATGATTGACAATTCATAAGCTGCTCATGCTGTAGCATTTTAGTCTTGTTTATAGATAAATTAAAACCTATGTATAAAACCCAGAGCTTCACATCCCAAAATTCCTCAAACTCAATCTTCGTCTCAATTTTTTGCTGTTTCTTCAAATCCCTTAAATTTCCAAAACGCTGCAGCAAAGCTACGAGGCGGGCCTGCGCAGCCCCAGCTGGCAGGCGGAGATCGGACGGCGCTTCGAGGCTCTGCGTCGCCAGCCCTGCCTTCATCCACGCCCGCCCGCCTCCTCCTATCCGCCCAAAAGCAGCCCTGCTTCGCTCCCCAAAGCCGCCCCAGCTCTCAAGCACAGGCCTTCCGATCAGCCCACCAAGCTCACTCCTCCTTTGGTCAAGATGGCGCCCACCAAACCTCGTTCAGGTGCCCCCTATATCCCCATCTCCAGAGCAATGCTCCCATGACCTATTACGCGGCTGCAGTAAAAACCAAGGAGCTGGGAGCAGTGATGCCATCGAAGGAGGTAACCGTCCCTGCGAGCAAGCGTGGGCCCTCCGATCAGCCCACCAACAGCGTCGTCCCGTCGCACCTTCCTCCGTTTTCCTTCCTCAAGCTGGCGCCTACAAAACCTCATTCAGGTACTCTTATACTTTCTCCAAAGCAATACTCCCATAAATAACCCATTCCGTGGTTGCAGTAAGAACCGAGGCGGTAGGAGCAGTGCTGCCATCAAAGGAGGCAGTCGGGAGCAAAGATCGGAAACCCTCTCCCGGCAAGGAGAAGCCTAGTTCTACCACAAGCCTCAAGGTCGCATTGCGGGTAGGGCCTTCTTTCCATAGCTCAGTCCTGCAGCATGGCTGAGTGTGGTTGGAGGAGAGTCCGCCGAAACGAAAGGCTAGTCCGAAGGGATTCCTGCCACAGCTGTCATCGGTCCAGCTTTTGAAAAGAGTGGAAGGAGAGGGAATTGGGAGTGTTTTTGACAGAGTGCAAGCAGCACGGTGGATGAGACTGGAAGAAGTGGCAAGCGAAGCAGCGACGGCCCTCGCTACAAGATAGCCCGATTCTCACCTGGTATCCTCTAGTCATGGGACATTGTTGAAAACAAAAGTTGAAAAGAAAGTTGTTGTTGAAAAGAAATGTCAATATTAAGAAGATTTCCAATGTAGCATTGTCTTAGTTTAAACAGGACAAAAATTTTGGTGCTGCAGCGTTTTCAATGAATAGCGAATAAGGGTTTTTGGCCGTCAAAATCATTGCGTACTGTTGACCAATTGAACAGCGGCGACCAATTTCAGACAGCAAACAAGCGCCGCTGCGAATGAAGTTCGTGAAGATTAGCTCGCCAAACTCTCCCGCCTCTGCTTCGACTCAACCTGCAAACAAACGAAAGCGTCCGATGGAGAGGAAAACAAGTTTATTTATTTCCCTTAGAGCAGTTCATTCCCATAAAAACTCAAAAAATCATTCTTAAAATTTAGCACCTAATTCCAAAATTTATTTCCAAAACTTTTCAGTAGACAAATTAAGCTTTCTGATATTGAAGAGCGCGGTGTGATCAGAAAATCGCAGCCGCCAACTGAAACAGCTCGCAGCGGTGCCAAAGCCAGCCGGCCTCAGAAAAGGTTTCCAATTTTGTCGTTTGCATAAAAAGTAGATGTTTCATCAAAGAATGCATCGTTTCCGCTTTGGCTCCTTCAAAACAATTATGGTGCAATTTAAGGAACAAGCGAAGATCAGAAGCTCAGACAGCCGGCCAAGCCTTTGCACAGCAGATGGAGCAGCGTTTGGGGCCACTGAAGGACGCCCCGCTCCCTCTCGTCCTCGAGCAGGCTCTTCAGTTCATTGCCGTTAGAGCTTCATTTCTCTGCTTTTTGCGCGGCCTTCTTATGTTTCAGAATTTATAGGCCCAATTTTATTAAGAAATTTAGAGCTGATTACATAAGCACGATCTGCGTGAACTACTTTTAGCCCAAAAATTATTCCACTCCACATTCAAACTCATAGAAACACATTCAATCCAAAAACAGTTCAAGAAGGGGAATTTTTATAATATTTTCATCCACTTTCATGAAAAGTGGGGGGTTTGCAGGAGCAGCGAGACGCGGAGTGGTTCCTGGAGCCTGTGGACGAGGCGTTAGTAGTGAACTATCGGAGCGTCATCGCCTGCCCCATGGACCTGGCCACCATGCACTCCAAGATCTCCAGTCACTACGCGGCCTCGCCTCTGCTTTTCCTCCAGGACCGTACACTCTTTCAATCTTTCCTGTAAGCTGTAATCATAGTTCTGCTTTATATAGTCCACCTGATGTTTCGCAACGCGAAGACCTACAACCGCAAGGCCAGCCCTGTTCACAACGCCACTCTTAGGGCTAGCATATTTTCTATTTCCTGATATAAGGGTCTTGAATGGGAAAGGCTGTGTTTCAGTTGGAAGTGCAAGCCGTGGGCCTCTTGAACCTGGTGATGCGTGAGTTGGGCTACTGCTGTGCCGAGGTTGCCTTTTGGGATGGGAAGGCGAGAATAAGGCTTTTTTTTATTTATCGAATAAACAGCAAAAATTAGGCGACAGCAAAATATGATAATTTCAAATCTTTGCAATTAGGGATTGGAGGAAAACTCAGGTGGGAAAATGAGAAGGAAGGGAAGGGGGAGAAGGATGGGTCTTAATCAGGAATGAAGGAAATTGATTGGTTGGACAGGAACTGGAGTATGAGCCAGTGATCAAGTACTGCTCAGCTTCCACCAGCCACTGCACCATCTACCCCGGCCACCTCTACTACTCTGCTCACATCACTCGGTACAGAATGGGCTACAAAACATCCAGGATAAACATTTTCAAGATTTTGAAATAAGTTGAATTATTTGTTTTCCAAAATTGTGGACTGATTTGCAGCAAGGAGGACGGGAAAGCGATGGCCCTGGACATTTGCCTGGCCTGTGTGCAAGCGTCGCTGGGGGACTGCATGGAACTCGCCTCCGATCTTGTGATAGGCGACGATCGACGCATTGTCAAGAGCCAGCTTCAACTTCAGCGCAACCTCCCGCCCCCGCCAGAGGCCCGCCAACCTTGCTCCGGTCTGCTTCCATTTGTACCACATCAAACATCCATGCTCAAACAGCAAACGAAAATAAAAACGCCAGCTTTTGGCCTAAAAATATTGTTCATAGAGATTATGTTACACTCAGTGCCTCGATGTCTGATGCTTTAACCTAAGACAGCATCAAGTTAGCCTAAGAAATTAGCAATACTTGAGACTAAAGAGACTATTATTTAAGAATAAGATGTTGCAATCCCCGAACTGCAAGCTTGCAGATTGCAAGAAGGAGTGGCACCTGAGCTGCGCCGGCTGGGAGTCCGAATCCAGCCAAGGCCGCTTCCGCTGCCCCAACTGCGCCCGGGCACAAGGCCTGCCCCCCGTTCTCGGCTACAAACCCTCCGGTTCCAATCCTACTTCCTCCGAGGCCTCTTTCAGCATCACTTCCATTCATTGCCAGATCTGCCCGAATGCGAGCTGTCCCGACTGATGGAGAAGAGAGCACAGCGGGTGTTGCTACTGAAAGGCCTGAAGCCCAGCATCCACGTCCGCGTCGTGGCCTGCCTCAAGCGCTCCTTCCAGTACAGTCCCCACGCAGCCCAATTGTGATTTTGAGTCTCAATTAGATGATGTAGTTTAATTGGCGATGAATTTGGATTGATAGATTGAATTTGCTGACTGGGAAGAAGAGGGAGGGAAAGGCATCGATTCCCTACCGCAATCGCGTCATCTTCGTCTGGCAGGAGACGGCTGAAGGCCGCCCGCTCTTCGTGTTCGCCATGTACACGCAGGAGTACGGACTGGACGCTCCGAAGGCTAACCAGTGGTTCAAATTCTATTTTTTGCTTCATTACTTTTTTAGATTCTTTTTGAGAAAAGAATTAAAAATTTTCAATTTTATACAGGGCATACAGTTGAATTATTCGTCCTCAAAAAATTAATCTTCAAAACTACCCTTGATGTAAAATTTTCAAAAAAAAACTTTGATGTACAATTCAATGACTATCGTACATCGTAAATTCGATAAGAAAATTTTTGCAAAATTCCACGAAAAATTAAAAAACTAATAATTTTGGGAGAGACATAGAAAATACGGCTGACACCTGGTTTCCCCCCCCCCCCCCATGAGATTTCCCCCCCCCCCCCCCCCTCATGAAAGTTTCCCCCCCATGAAGGTTTCCCCCCCCATGGAGGTTCGCCCCCAAGAATTTTACCTATACACACACACCCTGCGCTAATGCAGCCCATAGTTGATACGGCTTTACATGGAAAATAGGTGAAATTGTGTCTTGGGGGGGGGGGACACCAGTCCTCGATGGCGACGCCGAGGGCCCCCCCCCCAAGAGTTTTGCCGACTAATTTCCCTGTTTAGACTGCCGTATCAACTATGGGCTGCATTATCGTAGGGAGTGTGGGGATAGGTAAAATCTTGGGGGGCCGGTAACCCTCCATGGTGGGGGTGGGGGTAATGGCCATGGGGGGGGGGGGAAACCAGGTGTGAGCCGAAAATACTCCCTTAGGGACTCTTTTTAAAGTTAAAATCCACTGGCCTTTGCAGTAGCATCTACACCTCGTACGTGGACAGCGTGAAGCTGGTAGAACCAGCGGTGCTGCGAACGGAGATCTTCCAAAGCCTCCTCATCGCCTACTTCGCCTGGGCTCGAAGCAGCGGCTTCTTCTCCCGCCTCTTCCTCTGGGCCTGCCCTGCCCAGCCCGGCATCGACTACATCTTCCACGCCCATCCTTCCCCCGGCAACGCAAAGCGGGCCTACAAATCCAGCCCCTTCCGACACACCACGCCTGAGGTTTCAATTTCACACCAGCCAAATCCGTTTCAATCTCATATCCAATAACCATATCCAAACTAATTAAGTATTAAATTTTCCTCGAACAAAACGTGCCATGGCCATAAATGAAGCTCTAAAGAAAATTGCAGCAGCTAGTCCAGTTCAATCTAATATCCCACTTCATATCGAGGAAAACTGAGAAAATTTGAAGAGTTTGGAAAATTCGGGGAAAATCTTTTAGTTTTCCTCGAGCAGTGTTTCATGGCCATAATTGAAATAGAAAGGAAAGTTGCAGCAGCACTTGCGGGACTGGTACAGGCGTCTACTGGACAAGGCCCAGGCTGAGCGGGTCATCGAAAAGCACGAGGTCAGTTCACTCTTTCAATCTAGAATCCCTTGAAACAATCCTTGCCAATCCCTTCAATTCCCTCCATCAATCGAAATTTGTAAGGCCATGAGCGCCTGGGCGAAGCGAACCTGGACCCAGTCCCTGGCCCAGCTGCCCTACTTCGAGGGCGACTTCTGGCCGGGCTATCTGGAGAGCATCCTGGAGGAGATGGCCAAAGAATTCCCCGGGGTGGCCCACAGCAAAACTCCGCCCAACTCCCCCACCTCTCCGGCTGGTGCCATCGGGGCCCTTTTCGCTCGGCCCCGCCCACCCCGCCAGCAGCTCACCAGCTTTCAGGAGACCCTCGTCAGCAGACTGTTGGAGCGGATGAGCAAGTCTGCTCGGGTTTGCAAGGCCTTTTTAGTCTAGTCCTAGGCCTACCTGCTTTGGAAATGTTTCACTGATGGATGGGACGTTATTCAAACAGAAAAATATTCAATTCACGGACCATAGTGTTGTTCTTAGTCGCAAGCCGGAGAATAAAGGGATTAAGAAAACGAAGGAAATAAAAAAAAGATGAGCAATTCTGCTCGGGTTTTTGCGGCCTTTCTAGTCCTAGGCCTACCTACTTTGGAAATGTTGCACCGATTTATACGAAATCAATCAACCAGAATCAAAACTCAATTACAGCATTACAGACAACTACCATCTCTCTTAGTTACAAATTGGACGATAGAAACTGTATTAAGAAATAGAAGAAAATAAAAAAAGAGCTGCTGTCGACTGCAGGAGTTCGTTGTGGTGACGCTGGCGAAGGAGAGCGGGGAGATGTCGCAGACTGCGCCGTGGGGCAGGGAAGGCTGTCTGGAGGCGGACAGAAGCGAGCTGGTGAGCCAGCAGTCTTGGAAGCAGCTGGAGTGGTCCTCGGAGACTAGAGCCCTGCAGGCCTCCCAAGTCTTCGCCCATCACTTTGCCCTCCATCAGGAGCCTCTCACCTACGCGTTCCCTTCCCCATCCCTCAAAACACCTTCAAATGCGAGGCTAATACTGTAATATAGGATCACCTGCTCAGAGTGCGGCTTCGTGGGCCGCCCGCCGGAAATGCTGGAGTGCCTGGCTTGCAAGGTGAGTCGTGAAATGACTTTTGTTTTGGTATGCTGATATTATGATTTTTTGTATTTTGGAGAATTTGTGAAACTTTTTGTAATTTGGAGAATTTGTGAAATTAATTTGGGAAAATTGTATTTTTGGGGAAAATGAGAAAATTAAAAGATTTTGAGTGAGAAAAAAATTTAAATAAATTTAAACTTTAAAAAAATTAAAAATTTTTTTGCAGGACTACGAAGCTTGCTTGGCCTGTCGCGGCAGCCACCAGCACCGACTTTGGCCCGTCAATACCGACTCTTCCACCTCCACACCAGCCACCAAGGAGAACGCCTCCTCGCCCTCCAAATCCCTGCCTCTGGTTGCCCTCTGCCCAAACCTCACCTTTATCGAAAACTCCCTAGAAAACTTAAGAAAGAGAAGAAGGAGGATGTCCTGTGGCTGACTGTCCAGTGTCACGCGGTGCTCTGCCCACAGTTCCCCTGTCGTCTGCTTCGAGGCCAGGCCTGGCTGGCTTCGCGTCTGCAGCATCTGGCCAATTGCGCCGTCAGTGCTGACCAAGAAGGCTGCAATCAATGCCTAGCAGTCCTCACCCAACTCGCCACCCTTTCGCTCACCGCTCATGGTTTTTTCCTTCCATGAATAATTGATAGTTGATGAACAGATTTTGTGTAAATACTTTTTGGCAGAATATTTTTTTGATTTCTTTCCGGAGCATAAAAAAGGCTGTGGTTTGCATAAATATTGTATTGTAATGTTTTTTTTTCGAACGAACTGTGTCACAAAATGTGACGTAGTGAACACAAATAGCAAAATAATAACAACAATAATAATTGATGGTTGATAAAAAGATTTTGCGCAATTACTTTTTGGCAGAATAATTTGTTGTTTAGTTTACCAGAGCATTGAAAGGCTGTGGTTTGCAGAACTCGGGATCACGGGCAAGGATTTCTGTCACGTCCTTGCGAAGAAACTAAAGCTAAAGTAGCGTTGGTGTTTTCGAAATGGTGCTTCCATATGACATCCCGGTGCATGGTCTAGATTTTTGAGTCCGCTGACATGGGTGCATTAGTTTTTGTAGCTGTATTTTTAGCTAGATTTGGACTTCGGATTTTCGTGAAACATTCACTCGCCTTTTTATAGCGCTGCCCGAAATACTCGGTTATTTGCCAGCTCATTTTTTGCCAGTTATTTTTACTGCGGCTTTCGTACATGCATGATGGATAAAGGAGCTATCAGCTTATATTACAATATTATATAGTAATAAAATAAATTAATAATAAATATTTTATAATGCAACAACATATATTTATAAATTCATATTTCTAGAGCCAGTCTGTATGGTTAACATTGAAATGTAGTACACTATCAAAGCAACCAGGCAGATTTTGAAACACGAGCCAAACGATTTTAGTAAACCAAATGTAAAATAATGAAATGTTTCTAGGATAATTGCCATATGTTGGTCCATAAAATAGCAAAGAAAAGCACAAGGGAGAGAGAATGCGAATAATGAGGTGCTTGGCTTTATTAGGTGTCAGGCCAAATATTGCTCCGAAGTAGGACTCAGTAAAGTTGTAGGTCAGGACGAATGTAGAGCAGTAAAATGGCCTGGTATGCGGTTGGCCCGTTTCGTAAGCTGTCCAATTCGCCAAGCTCTCCTCCCTTTTGGAGAGGGGTAAACGGCAGCAGTTGATGGCCGCTGTCTCAAAGGAAGACTGGGCCTTTTTTGAGGTTTTCTTTGGGGGCAATGAGGCACCGTTTGTCATGGCAAGTGCCCGACTCCTGGCCTCCCCTATTGATGGAGGCTGGGGGACCAGTTTTTCCGGCAGCGCAATGGCGGCTGCTGATAAAAGCGGTATCGGAGCTTCCTTCACTGCCAGTAGTAGCTGGAAGCAGACGTCGCCATGAGCCTCAAGCAGTGCCTTTTGCTCCACCTATTCGGTAGAATTCCTTTCTCCTAAGTAACTATTGCGCATATTATCCTCCAAATGGCTATCGGCAAAGATTTGACTTTTCAATGAATGCCGTTTTAAAATTACTAACTTTACATCTACCATTAAGATACACTGAATTCTACTCCAATTTTCATTCGACGACTACTTATCCTTCTTGCATTTATGTTGGGGTTTTTCCTCACACATCTTTGCCTCTGCTACTAGCGGCCAAGATTTCAAATTACTTACTGACCATAGCCCTCGTTCATCCGTAAATTTCCAATTTCGGGACAAGCAGGTTGCTAAAATCAATAATTGAAGGCTGCGCTCTAGCCGGCGGCAAAGGCAGCTACGGCAGTCCGGTCGTTCCCCAGACTCCCCCGCCACCCCCACCCTACGCCCCCACACTCACCAACGGCGGTGGCCTCCCAAACCCAGAGCCCGAAGTCTTCTACTACGTCGTGGACGACCCAGCTGAACAGCGTGTCAGCACCTACCAGCAGCTTCAGCCCCAATCCACCAGTGGGCAAAACTATGCCCAACCGGCCAACTACTTACCCGCCTCCAATGGTTGGTTGGCCCAAGCCCCAAAGTGTTGGTGTGAGAGAAAATTGAAACTGATCTTGCAGGACAAAGCCATCAGAGCATGGGAAGCCAGCCTACCTATAGCCAGGCCAACCAGGCTAGCTATCCTCAAGGCAATGGGCAAAACTATGCCCAAGCGAACCAGCCCACCCAATCCCAGGCCCGCCAGCCCAACTATAGTCAGGGGAGCCAGAACAGCTACGCCCAGGCTAACCAAGGCGGTCATCAAAGCAGTCGCCAGAACGCCGCTCCACCCAACTATGCGCAGAGCAATGGCGCCAGCAGCTATCCAAACAGCGGTCAGCCGACTTCTGGTAGAATTTTAGTTGGATTTAGATTTTTTAGTTTTTGGCAAAATTTTAGCAAATTGTTTAGCTTATGCGGAAAGAAAAGAGGTAGAATGAAATGTTTTCCCAGGCGGCTATCGCTTCCGAGGCCTGGTGGCAGCGCTGAAGCTGGAGCGAGTGGCTGTTCCCTGCCGGAACACCTACCTTCAGGGCTCGGCCAACGGCAACTACCTCTGCCACTTTTGGCAGCACGAAGCACCCGACCGACCAGCCTGCCAGTTGGTCCTTCTAGTTGATAAACAAATTTTAAGTTAAATTAAAAAAATTATATTTTATCATTTTTCTTTCCATCTTGCTCTTTGCCTCACAGCGGCTGCGTCCAGTATTTCTCTTGGCCCAGCCTAATTATCAAGCAAGAATTTCAAGCCATGAATAATTATGTTTGGTTTCTAAAGCACTCAAATAACGGCTGATGGGGCGAACCCCCCCCCCCCCCCAATAGGGTTTCGCCCACCCCCCAAGAGATACACCCTCCCCCCAAGGGTTACACCCACCCCCCCAGGGGTACACGCCCCCCCAAGATATATATATTGAAATTTTTTTTGTCTTAAAATGCTCCTCTATACATATCTCGAAGTTTAAACTCAAGGATTTTTTTTCTAAACAACTAAATACCTACTTTTTTTGAAACATAGTTAGTCTATACCGTGTTCATCATGCTACTAGTTAGTCTATACCGCTATATAGGGCGTAGCCAACACAAAAACTAAAAGGCTCGTCCTTTCACTGTGGCAGTACCTACTAGTTAGTCTATACCGAGTTCATTGATGTTTTAAAGTGCTCAACTCGTTAAGGACTAACTAGTAGGTACTGCCACAGTCAAAGGACGAGCCTTTTAGTTTTTGTGTTGGCTACGCCCTATATAGCAGTATAGACTAACTAGTAGCATGACGAACACGGTATAGACTCAGTAAAAAAGTAGGTATATAGCTGTTTATATAAAAATTCCTTGAGTTTAAATTTTGAGATATATACAGAAGAGTATTTTAAGCTAATAATTTTTTTTTCAATATAGTACCCTTTGGGGGGAGGGTGTATCTCTTGGGGGGAGGGTGTATCTCTTGGGGGAGGGTGTATCTTTGGGGGGAGGGTGTAACCTTTGGGGGGGGGGGGGGTTCGCCCCATCAGCCCAAATAACCATTCACGGCTTGAAATTCTTGCTCCATATCTGGGCTGAGCCAAGAATATGTAGTGTTAGGCTCAAAGTGAAGATGAGAGCCTAATTGGACTTTGAGGAACAACCAGCCGTTCATGAACAAGTTCTGCCGCGGCACCTGTGGCCTGACCTGCAGTGAGCTTCGACGTCGTCGACTCTAGCCAGACACCACATTGAATTGAAGCATTCACTAGCCTGTCAACTTCCGCAATCCTTGCCCTGCCATGTCTTCGCCCGAAAATATACCTCCATCTCGAAATCCAGCCCATTCTCAAAGCCTCTGCTGGACTATACCAGGACCAGGCCCTTCTTAATCGACCCAGGGCCAAAAACGACCACTGCCCCAAAATAGGCCTCCCAGCCCTCATTGGAATTGACGTCAATGCAGCCTCGGCCTCAAAGGGAAGGATCATATGAGCGGCCCACAGCCTAGAAGCACTTCGGGCCCACAGCCAAGACCACTTCAAGCCATACCCCTCCTCCCCAGCTCATTTCTTCACCCACTCTTTCAGTCCACCTTTTTCACAATCATTGTCCAGCTGGAAATAGAGTCGGCGGCAGAGTTGCGGAGAAGGTTGGCTTGGAGGCGAATGGGGGATGGAGGGCGGAGGCAGTGAATAATAGATGGATAGCCTTTATCTGACAGTGAGAAGGGCGCGTTTCGAAAGAGGAGGCCTCCCCACCCTTCGCCCTTTGCCCAATCTCTGCTGCCTACGCGCTTCTCCTTCTCAGGCCCAGCCCCCCAATTTCCAGCTCCACTCCAGCGAAAAGGATTCCCCCCCCCCCCCCCCGCTCATTTCCCCACCTTCCCTCAGGTGGAGGCTCTAGCTGTGCAGCTAAATTTAGGTCTGTACCTTTTCGTCACTTCGGCCAGGGCCACGTCATATGCAAAGACCTCCGCCTGGTGTAGCTGGCACGGGCCCCTCCTCTAATGCCTCTTCTTTGCCTCCCTTCTTCCCTTGCCCAAGGCCTGTAGGCCTGTGGATTGACTGAAGGGGGGTTTTCGGGGGGCTCCTCCTCTAGGGCGCCGGGGAGCTTCAGTCAATTCAATATGCGGGCACGCGGCCCTCCCTGCTGGCTGGAGGAAGGAGGAAGAAGGAGGGGCGAGTTTCGACGCGAAGTGGAGGCAGCGGATGCCTCCCCGACCACTCCAGTCGTGCAGAGCGGCGTGTGTGGCGGGAAGTTTGGGGCTGGCTGGGGGGAGCTGGGGAGGCCCACCCCCCGGATTGGCTTTATGGGAGGCTCCGCGCGGCTTGGGCCCCGCTTTTCTGGGCCTATAGGCTGCCTTTTTGGGGCCTTCCTCCAACCCTCTTCCCCAGGCCTCTGTTTCAGCTCACTCCGAGAGGCTTCAATTCGCCAGCCTTGTCCAGAAACACCCCTCCTATCCGAAGACGCCCCCTAGCTTTGGCGAATGATAGCGGGCTGGGTCTTTGGGTGCCGGAAGAGGATGTTCCGAGAGGAGGGGAAGAAAATTTATTCTATTTATTCTTGGAAGAGTAGGCCTTTTTTGGCTGAGAAAAAAGGGGATATAACTGAACAGGAAGTCCAGAGCACAGTCCATTACAAAAAGAGCAAATATTGCTGAGGAGGATAAGTTTGTAGGTGTTATGATGAAGAGGGCGGAGGAGTGGTGTGGGGCCTTCATTCCTGCGGGGAGATGAGGGCGGTGCTTTGATATGGCCTCGCACTCGCGATATGGCCAGGAGACGACGTTCTAAAGTTCTCATTTTACTTCTCCTTATCCCTCACCGCTACTCGGCAAGTTACAAAAATTGGTGGGCTGTCTCATATTCTTATTTCAATAATGTTCTCGAACTATTCTTATTTGAACAATAGATGTAAAAGATCTAAACATTTCAAAGTTCAAATATATAAGAATGTTTTTTATGCAGAAGCAGATGGAAAATATAAGAAAGATGTGCCTTCAATTGAACTAGATGGAATGGAAATAAAGTGACGTTGAAGGTTCAGCGAGTGGTGAATGTAATCCGGAAGTTCATCGCCTTCCTCCTCTCGAACGTAGGCCTCTTCGCCATCGTCATCGGCTACGCCCTTCTAGGCACCGTCACCTTCCGTGCCATCGAAAGCCCGCACGAGCTACAGATTCAGGCATTCCTTCTGCCCTCATGCAAACCTGAGCCCAAGCTACTAGGCCGCATATTCCAGCGCAAAGTGCATGGGAGCCGCTCCCGGTCGGTGTCCTACCTATGGAACACGACCTACAAGCTCAATGTTCTGGACGAGGACCGCTGGAAGGTTCAGGTCAAGCGTCAAGTTCTCAACTTCAAGGTCTCTTGGCTCAGTCTCAGGGTGGAAGAGGGGGACAAGGGGCTTCATATAAGCTGGAAGGGGGACGTCCCCCTCGAATGGTCAGAGAGAAGAAACATTTTAGTCATCTTAGGTACATTTCCAAAAATTTTGCGCAGCGCGCAGGAAATTTATCAATGCTGCAAACTTTTTGGCCCAAGTTCCCCCCCTCCCCCAACCAAAATCCTATATATCCGCCACTTCTCAATCTGCCTATCCCTTCTTGTGATTCGGCTGAAGAAAGTGAGAGTGGAAACTGAAAGATAGGCTGTTTTCAGAGTACGGTGATGTTGGGCGTCAGAGCAGGCTACGACGGGAAGGAGTTGGGCGTGAGTGCCCAGTGGACGTTCACTGGTGCATTTCTCTATTCTCTCACCGTCATAACCACCATCGGTTTCATCAGCCTCTCTCACACCCTCCTTGAACAGCTCTACACCCTTGGTCCTTAGGCTACGGGAACATAGCCTGCAAGACGTACTTTGGGAAGACGGTGACGATCATGTACGCCATCGTGGGCATCCCCCTCATGCTCCTCTTTCTCACCAACACCGGCGACGTCCTCGCCAAGTCCTTCAAGTTCCTCTACTCCTACTCACTTCGCCTCAAGATGAAGGCTGTCCTCTGGCACCGAAAGCGAAAGGTTTCATGTCCATTTGCCCCTCTTGTTCCATTCTGTTTTAGCTTAATTTCTTGTCCACTTTGAGCCGTCAAATATTCAACTCAAATATTCTAAAAACAGACCACAGAATTTAAACATTTTCATATTTTTTTCAAAACCAGAATTGTTAAAAATCGGAAAATGCACAGGCACTGAAGCAGGCGCGAGCGCGTCGGGCAGCCAACCCGGAAGGCTCCTCCATGGTCTCCAGTAGGAGTCGAAGCTCAGGCAACCAGCGCCCCGGAGGTGTCATTCCCAATCGCAGTTCTGCGAACGCCCTCCCGCCCCATCAGAGCTCCTACAAAGGCTCCTACAACCACAACAACTTCCGCCGCCAGCCCTCTGCCGACTCCATACCCATGCCCAGTAAGATACTTGCTTTAGCCTTCGTTATATACCTTGTCTGCCCTACGGCAGCACTTTTGCTAAAATTTTGCTAAAATGTAAGAACTCGGACTTAACATGTTTCTTTTTTCAAAGGGTAAGATATGATTTACTCAAACTTTAATGGATGAAGCACGTTAAGTGTTTGCTGTTAAACCATCGAGAACGTAAAAATCAACAAAATTGACAATTCCAAGACCTTGATCTTCATCCTTTATAAAATTATCAATCACTGAATTTCACTATAAATTCTTGCCCAAATTGCGAAAGGAGGGAAGGGAAAGACTGAGATGGCTTTGCAGTGACAGGCGGCGGAGACCTGGACGAGCTGTTGAGTGCTCGAGCGGAGCTGGAACAGCTGAGCCTCAAAGAGTCCATGGAGGAACGCCTCTCGAGGTTTCCCTTCCCCTTCCGCTTCTCTGTCCTCGTCTGGCGCTTCGCATTTGGCTTCGGCTCCTGGCTTGGAAGGGGGGCTGGCTTTGGGCGCTTTTCCAGCTTCTCCAGCGCCGCAGGGCAGAGCGGCGGCCTGCTGCCCATGGAGCAGCTGCTGCCGCTGGTCTGGAAGCAGCTGGAGCACTGCGCTCGCATTGAGCGCGTGGCGGCTGCCCAGGAGAACTCTTTCCACCTGCGCCATCATTTTGGGTGCTCCCCGGGTGGCATAGGCTGTAGCAGGACCTGTGTGGCTCCTTTGATGGGCTAGGGCAGGGCACGAAGAGGATAGAGGTAATAGGAAAGAAGTAGCCAGTTTGGAACGAACTGAGGCTGCGTAGATCTGCCTTGCATCTGGACTAAGTCGTAGGCAGAATTTCGTTTCGCCAGAAATTCGCTCGGTTGATGTCCTTGTTTCGCCGCCGCTTGCATGGCATGACATTCTGCAGCCTTTTGTGCAATAGAGGAGTTTCCGGGAAGAAGAAGGTCGGTGAATTGTAGGGTGACAGTACCGCTTTCCCTGGTGCTGTTCACGATGGTGGCCTATCTGGTGAGCGGCAGCGTCCTCTTCTGTATCTGGGAAGGCTGGGGCTTCCTTGAAGGTTGGCCTCTCTTTCCTTCCCTCTCTCACCAACACCCTGTCAATGCAGCCTTCTACTTCTGCTACGTCTCCCTGACCACAATTGGATTCGGCGATCTCTTCCCTGGCGCCTCCGTCAAGGACGATGGTTTTCTTCCTCCTCTTCTTCTCCTCCAATCCTCTCTTCACCTTCTCACCCAGACCAGTCCAACGACAATCTTTTACACCTGATTGTTCGGTCCTCCAAAGATTATGTAGGAAAGGGAGGGATAGATGCTTGCAGGCACATTAGCACCAATTGGATTGCACTGACTCAATTGCTGGTGCACTGGACTGATGAAACTAGGCGATGCTGGGTGGAATGAGAGAATGGTTTGAGGCGATGCGCAGGAGAAGCTGGTGATTTGTTCGCTGTACCTGCTGCTGGGCATGGCGCTGATCGCCATGTGCTTCAACCTGGCCCAGGAGGAGGTGGTGAACAAGGTCAGCAACATGGCCACCCGCCTCGGCATGATCAAGCCCGACTCTGACCAGTATGACTGACACTCCCAATACTATACGGAGAACTTCCCTAAACACTGCCCTTCTACTACTCCTACCACTACTCCTTCTTGCTCCTTTCGTAGTTCAACGGCACTCCTGATCTTCCTGAGCCCAGTATATATAAAAATTTCCTGCTTCAAATAATTCCTGGTCCAGTATTCCAGAGTTGTGTTGCTGTAGCTTATTTTCCTTTCAATTTGTCAGGCAAAATTAGCTCATTTTTCTTTGCTTTGAAGCTAATTTGATTTCCTGGTGCGCATTGAAGGAGTTATTTTTGAAAGTTGGTAATACTTCTGTATAAATTCCATAATATGAAAACTAGTGATTGAAACCGATAAAAAAGCCGATTTAGGCAGTATTCAGCCCCTTGCAAATCTATTGCCTGAACCTACATAAACACGAACACAAGTGACAGCTGAAGCATGCCTAATCCAGCTCTTCTGACCCAATCGGGGACGAAAAACTTGAAATGAAATAAAATTGAAAAACTGAAAACTTGAAATAAAAATTCGACCATTTTTATTTTATCCATTGCGTTTTATTTCCAGCCTTCTATCGATTGCGATTGCGATTTGTTGATTTATTGTTCAGCAGAAAATGCCAGCCCCTCGGCTAAATACAGAATATCTACAATTCGCTCACATTCCTCCTACCCTGTCCCCTTTCAATGGCGGCTACAAAACCCTTTCTTTGGCGAAGGCTCGAGTCTTTAAATGAAGAAAAAAATGCACGAGGAATACTTGTGACTGTGAGCCGAATCACGTTGAGCCCTTACAAAACTACAGTTCAGCTGAAATATCAGTAAATTCTTTTGAACTAGCTAAGCCAGATTGCTAGGTATTCAGCAATGTCACGCGACTACCCCCTGGGCTGAATTCTTGCCATGTTTTTCTTTTTTTTTAGAATGAAACTTGGGTATAGAGTCTGTTTACCATAATGGGAAATGCCAACGTTCCCGGTGCTGGACAGGCGAGTGAAACGGCCAAGAAAATCGCTCGCTTTCCAGGTTCATAAGAGACTTCTTCATAAGAGACAGGCGCAAAAATTTTAAGTCTCAGTTTCAAGCCAAATCATGTACCTGATTGACGAGCAAACAATTTAATTCCTTCTTTTTCACATATAATCGCTCAATGATGACAAAGTTGTAGTTTGCTAAGGTAGTGAAATAGAAAGGCAATCGATTTGTTGCTAGGTCAGTCGGGTCCACACTGGGAGGGCAGAACGTTTCATAGAAGTGACGGCAATCAGTGGGAGATGGGCCGCGCTGGCAAAGGCTTCGTCAATAAGCCCGTCAATCATGAGCGGTCAGCTTTTACCGAAGATAAATGGATTTATTATGTATTATGCAATGAAAGCTGGTAGCTGCCCCTTTATCTATGCTTTTACACTAGCTCATTTCGCAGAGCAATTGAGCTGCAGCGTCTTTTCTAGTGAGCTACAAGAAATTCGACAGCGCTACAAAGATAAGCGCCCAAAGTGATTTCTGACAATCGCCCAAATTTTGAGGTAAAATTCGAAAGATATCTCTTTGAAAAGGAATTCTGGTCGCTTTGATTTGTACTATTTTTCTGCTCTACTGCCTAGCGGGGCATAATAATGCTAGTAAAAGTTAGAAGTAAAATAAAGAAGTAAGCCAAGGCATTCGGGAATAGGCAAATGAAGAGACGTCTCTGGAACAAGCATCCCGCTTGAACCATCCTCTGCCTCAGCCACGCCTCCCATCAAACACGTCCTGGCTGAGTCATGATGGCCGAGAAAAAAGCAACCTTCAGATAGAGCTGCCGCTGAAGAAATTCAAAGCTGTTCTGAGCCCAGCCTCTGACGGGGATTCCTCAGAGCTGCGCAGATTACGGTAGCCAGCTGCCTCTGCTCACATGCTGATAACCGGCCAGCCTGCTCAAGGCCGCGCCGAGTAAGCTGGAGCCATGCTTGCCGGACTCGTCAAGGACCACAATGCGCGTCAGCAAGCGCGCCGAGAACTCCAGGGTTCGCCAACCCTCACCCTTCGCCTATCCGCTATAACTGTTTTTTGAATAAATCTCTTTTTTCGCTAGAGGGCAAAATTAGAATAAGCATGGTCGCGATTGCTAGAAAACTGATGGTAAAACGAAAGCACATCTTGATCTGGAACAACTGAACATATCTGGAAAAACGTAAATATATAATCTAACGCAAATTTGCGTCGAAATTTTGGAAAAAGGTCAAATTTGTTTGGAAACCCTGTTTTGGAGCAATAAAACACGAAATTGGCTTTGTGTTTTTGAGAGACGCGAAAACAGGAGGCTCTGGCGGCAGCCCAGCGGCTGACGCACACTGTGGTGGACCAGCTGAACTCACGGTTGCCTTGACATCTAGCCAAATGAACTACAAGCTGTAATAACTGAGCAAAAACTGGCAGGGTCTCCGCAGCCTACAGCAACCAGAAACGTCTCGACGCCGAGGCCAAGAAACTTCAGGTTTATTCTGTTTTCTCTACTATTACACCATCCTCCTTTTTTCTAAGTAACCGCTTTTCATTCAGTCCAATTTTTTTTCTTCCTCCTGTACCAGCAATGCTTGGCCGTCTAATCCTTAACAAAATGGTACATAGAATTGCAGGCCAATGCAGCGCTGCTGGCGAAGCAGACCCAGCAATGGCTCCAGCTCACCGACAACTTCAACTCCGCGCTCAAAGTCCTCGCTCCTCTGACAAACTTGGAGGACTCTTGAAGAGCTGTTGGGTGCAGGAGATGGGGGATGTGCAAAACTGGGCCTGCACCATAGAGGCCGACATTCACACCATCTCCACGGCACTGGAGAATGCGCACAAATGTTGCCTTTTCCTCATTCCCAGCCGCCCAAACGACCGCCCCAATTGCAGCCAATGCGGAGGAAAGATGACGATGGAAACTGACAGATCAATAACTGATATTATAGTCCAAATGTTGTGCGAAGTAAACGTGCTGTATTTTGAAGGTTTCAAAGGCCTTTCGAACAAGCCAGAGCGCTTTTCACATATTGTACGCTCAACTCAACGACTGTGCTGAAGAGCAGGCAATCACCATATGGCAGGCTTTAATTACCACAGTGCATGTCACTGTTCGATGCCAAAGAAGATGGTGAAGGGCTAGACGAAACGCACGAACTCTCCTTCTCCATCCAGGACCTAGAGACCAAGAACGGTGTCACGGTTCTTCTGCAAAGCTTTTTTGGGGAGCGTGGCGAGAGCAGCATATTTTATGTCAGGTGTATCGAATCTGCGTCCAAAGGGCTGTTCACCATGCAGCTGAACCCTACTCCGAGTGGGAGGTCAAACACAGGCACGAATTTGACTCTTTCCACCAATGCAACCATAAACTAAATTTAGGATTTTATTTCTCTGCCCATGGTCAAAATTGTTACAAAAACAAATTGATAAATTTTTTAAATAATTTTTTAAATTTATTTTAAAAAGATTGCACAAAAACTAGAATCGAAGCAAACTGAGCAAGCGGGTTGAGGTTTTCCGAGTTCGTAAAGCTTCGGGAAGCCTGCCTCGTCGAAGGCTGTCCTCCACAGCTGCTGCCTTTGCCACCCAAGAAGGTCTTCGGCAATGATCGGCCGGCTTTCCTGGAAAAACGATTGGCGGCTTTGAAAGTTCTCCTTTTCCTATTCTCCATAATTTTCCCCTTCGCCATAACTATCGTCTCTAATTTTTGCTTCCAAAAAATCTGGTCCAAAAACGGGCAAAAAAATCTTGCAGGAGCTGGAAGGAGTGGCCAAGCATGTGTTGGCCAGTTCTGCGGCCTGGAAAACGTTTCTAGATCCCTCCCACTATCCGTCCAATTTAGCAGGTAACAAACAAACTTGGCCATTATTACCCGTGGAAGAAGAGGAGAAATATTAAAATTAAAATAGAGCTGAGGATAAGAGGGAAATATTGGTCTGTTTGGGATTAGGGCGGTTTATTGCAGAGACTTTGGCGCAGGAAGCTCTGCTGAGCCTTCGCGGCTTGCCCAGTTTACGCATCGGCAAAGCTTGGCCCCATGCTGGTACACTATTTCATTTACCCTCATCGCTGATGTTTCAGCGTTTTATTTGGTTAGGGACCACTTAACGTTTGTAATTTCTACGCGTTATCTGCGGTCAATGCACTTTTTTTAAATGGCAGGTTTATGATGATTATATCTGGTACCATATTGGGTCTGTTTTCTCAAATCTGCATATATTGGGTCTGTTTTCTCAAATTTTGTAATTGCCTCGAGCAAAAAGTCAGGGAAATACATCTACTACTAGTGGAATCTGCTGCTTGGACAGTTGCATTTTGTTTTTGGCGCGCAGTTCAGTGTCTCTTTCCATGCACGCCAAAAACAAAATACAGATGACGCAGCAGATTCCACTAGTAGTAGATGTATTTCCCTGACTTTTTGCTCGAGGCAATTACAAAATTTGAGAAAAGAGACCCACTTTTGGCTTGCCAATGGTACCAGATATTTCTTCCACTTTTAATATAGTATAAAACCTATAAATATAAATTTTTAAATTTTTGGTTATATATTTATTTGTTAATTTTTTTATTAGATAAAATAAAAATAGTAAGTAAAAAATAACTTGTTTAGAAAATTATAACAAAAATTTACAAAAACGAAAAATACAATGCAATTGTAATGACTAACTAAAATATTTTTGAGAATTTTCTTGACATATTCGCAAGGCAATCGATTTTTGGGCAAAAAAAGCTTTACTTTAGGCCTTCCGATGGTACCAGTTGTTTTCCCAATTTTAAACACACAAAAAGAAAAACTTATGCCTGAGAGGGATTCGAACCTGCCAATTTCATGTAGCTGACAAATCGCTTACACCACTACACCACTGATGCACATATAACCGCTGTTTAACTTAAGATTTATCAATAAATTCCTACATAAGGCCCAGGGACCCGGGGAAGGGGGAAGGGGGAAGTAATGAATACCTACTATCGTCCATTGAATAGATGCGGAGGAGGAGAAGGAGGAGGAGGAGTTCGGACAAATGGTTTTTTGCATTTTTCATGGGAAAATAAATTGTTTTATGCAAAAGTCAAAAGATAAACTATAGTCAATTCAATGATTCTCTTTCCAATGCAAAAAGAATCGAAACTAATGGAGCTTTCTGTAACGAACGGCAGCCTTATCAAAATTGAGATCTACCAATAACCCCAAAAACGTACACCTGGGTCGAAAAGAGGGGCTGGGCGCTGACACTTCGCTAACGCTCGCTCACGCCAGCCCAATACTTTGGTTTAGGCTAAGGTTAGGGCCTAGGCTAAGGTTATCCTCTTTATGATAACGCTGAGATATTTTTGAAAATAGGTCCCCACTTGTGAAGTACCGCCCACTTAAGGTTTTGAACAATTTCTGCCGAATTGGGCTGGCGCGAGGGAGTGTAGCGACCGTCAGCGCCCAGCCCCTCTTTTCGACCTAGGTGTACCTTTTCGGGGTTATTGCTAGATCTTTATTTTGATAAGGCTCTAGCTCGTCACAGGGAGTTTCAATCTATCTAATTTTTTTTGCATTGGAAAGTGCATCATCAAATTGACCAAAACTCGCGAGAAATCGCTGAAAAGTTGCAGAATTGTAGTAAATTTTGTAAAAAACCATTTGTCCGAACTCCTCCTCCTCCTCCTCCTCCTCCTCCTCCTCCTCCTCCTTCTTCTTCTCCGCATCTATTCAATGGACGATAGTAGGTATTCATTTCTTCCCCCACTCACCCCCCCCGGGTCCTTGGGCCTCATGTATTGACTTTTATTCATAAGTCTTCAGTTAAGCAGCTATGCATATTCATCCGTGGTGTAGTGGTCTACGCGATTAAACAGCTGGTTGAAGCTGGGAGGTTCGAATTCTTCTTAGGCAATCATTTTTATTTTGGAATCTTTAAGTTGAAAAAACAACTGGTACCATCGGCAGGTCAAAATTAGAGCTCTTTTCTCCCAAAAATCGATTGCTCTAAGCATAAATCATGAAAATTTCACAAAATTATGTTAGTTTGCCAATAAAATTGAATTGTATTTTTGATTTTCAAATTTTTCTTTTTGTTATATTTTTTAAATAATTATGTTTTTTTATTTTTTTAAATTTTTTATCCATTAATATCTTAATATATTTTCGATTCTTTTATGTTTGTTATAATTTTTTAATGAGTTTATTTTTTTTATTTATTTTCCATATATTACAAAAAAATAAATTTTTATTTATACATTTTATACTATATTAAAAGTGGAAGAAATAACTGGTACCATCGGCAAGCCAAATGTTGGTCTCTTTTCTCCAAATTTTGTAATTGCCTCGAGCAAAAAGTCAAGGAAATACATCTACTACTTGTGGAATCTGCTGCGTCATCTGCATTTTGTTTTTGGGCGCGCATGGAAAGAGACACTGAACTGCGCGCCAAAAACAAAATGCAACTGTCCTAGCAGCAGATTCCACAGGTAGTAGATGTATTTCCTTGACTTTTTGCTCGAGGCAATTACAAAATTTGGAGAAAAGAGACCAACATTTGGCTTGCCGATGGTACCAGTTATGGTATCAAGATAGTCAGCAGCATGTGCAACCCGTAGTTTCTGAACTGCAAAACGGCTAGAACCGGAAGGTTGGCGAGCTCGAAAACGCCACTGGGAGGTTTCCAAGCAGTGCCAGGATGGACGAAATTCACCGGGCGTTCTCACCTGGCTCCACTTCGGTCCGGACTGGACACACGACCTGGCTGTCACCAAAGCTGCACTTGCCTTTCTCGCACAGCAGCCCGTTATTTTTCCATTCCATATACTGTAAGGTATACCAGTTTACGTCTGCCAGTTATACTGTAAGTACAACTTAAAGATTTCATTCCCTACGAAATTTGAAAAACCCCATCAGCAAAACAGAGTTAATCATATCGGGCAAATCAGAGTTACTTTAATCATGTCAGCGAAACATTAGACGAAGGCAGACCCTTTGCATCTTTCTTACCTTTTTTTCGCCATTATTTGCCATTCGTTGTTGTCAGCATTAGTTACGATGCATTGGAACTTTCAATTATTCAAGCGTATTGCTGAAGACGCTGGCAGCAGTTCACTACTACTAGCAAATTCATCAGGGAAAGCAGATATTATCATGCCAGTGAAACATCAGAGGCAGGAGTAGGCCTTTGCAGCTGCCGTACCAGTGCGCGGCGGTGGTGGCCAGCGCCAGTGAGCTGGGTTGTCTCATATGCCGCCCACGGCTCCCCATTTCCGCTGCCTCCATGCAACTGCTCGTTTGTCTCTTGCTTCCCAGGCCTCCTTTTTTAAGAGAGCTTTTCTGAGAAGGTCAATAGTCTCAGAAACGTGGTTGCCGAAAAAAACAGGGTATGAGCAGTAAAACAGGGTATGAGCTTTTAGTATGCTACAACATTGTCTATGTTATAGCATAGGGAAAAGCAATGTCAATTTTTTCACTCTCAGGCATCAAAACTGAATCTAAAAACCACATAGCTATATGAAAACGGCTCAGAAGAAATTTTCTGGGCCAAAAAAATTAAATTTTGAGACAAAAATTTTTTCGGTCATTTTTTACCTATGTTAAAACATAGGGGCAAAATGGGAGTTTTGGTTTTTAACCTCAAATATCTTTACTGGTCCAAGGTCTCAGGAGCCATAAATTGATGCATATAGGTAAAAAAACGTGAATTTTCAGAAAAACTGGGTCCCATCCGTCGCTGACGTCATTTTTGCATTGAAAATGTAAAAAATTCATTTTTTGACAGCTGTGAAAACCAGTTTTTCGTAAATAACACAGCGGGGCTTGATCGTAGAAAGATGATCAAAAAAAAGAAAATGTTCTTCTCGTCAAGACGGTTCGAATGGTGGTCGAATAATAAAAATCCGTTGAGACAGTCGTGAGTTATATGCAATTAAAAAATTGGCCATTTTTAACTCTTCAAAAATTTGCCAAAAATCGAATTTTAGGTTTTGCACTCTCGCAGGGCATCAAAAGTCTTAGAATTGTATCTAGTTTCGAGAAAAAATATAAAAAAGGAGGGTCAAAATTTTTCGGCAACCAACTTTTGAACCTCCCAATAAAGCTCTCTTAAAAATAGAAAAAGTGGACAACTTTGGATGAACAATTTTTTAGAAATTTCGATTCTCTCCTAAAAGATTTTGCTGAATTTCATTTTGCTCACCTACACCGGAATGTTACAAGATGATGGGACAAAAATGCTGGCTTTGAGGCCGAGGAGTTGTCCGGAGAGGCTGAGCGAAGATTTACTGCGCCGCGCCCCTTCATCGCCCGATACTACGCCGGTCAACGTTTGGGCTTTTCTCCAACTCCTTTCTGATGATAGAAAGGCAAAGACTTTCAGAGAGGGAAGCCTGTGCTCTGGGCCCGGACGTGCAGGCCTTCATTTTCGCCTCCATTGGACGGCTTCTGCTGGAAGCTCTGCGCTGCTCGCACCAGCTAGGCATCCTGCACGGTTAGCTTCTGCTGTGATGTTTACAATTAGATGAATGCAATTGTGAATGCCGGGAGGAGAAGGAAGTTCTCATCCGATAATAATATATTTTCATCCGATAGTTTGAAAACGAATGAAAACTTCCTTCCCTTCCCGGTAAGCTCAAAATTATAGAGAAATTGGTCTATGTCTATCGAAAGTATATTTGTCGATGTGGAAATGGAGGAGCGGAAGGAAGACATTGAAGGGCATGTGAAGCTGAGCAATGTGCTGGGTCGAATCCGACTGGGCCCAGCCATGTCACCGGCTCTGGAGCTGCGGTTGGCGGAGGGTGAGCAGATGCTGCTGGGTCTGCCCTCCCTCTATCGCCCCTACATGCTCACCGCCAAGGCTGTTGACTCCATTGAGGTTATTCATCCTTTATGGGCCATGTCACCGGCTCTGGAGCTGCGGTTGGCGGAGGGTGAGCAGATGCTGCTGGGTCTGCCCTCCCTCTATCGCCCCTACATGCTCACCGCCAAGGCTGTTGACTCCATTGAGGTTATTCATCCTTTATGGGCCATGTCACCGGCTCTGGAGCTGCGGTTGGCGGAGGGTGAGCAGATGCTGCTGGGTCTGCCCTCCCTCTATCGCCCCTACATGCTCACCGCCAAGGCTGTTGACTCCATTGAGGTTATTCATCCTTTATGGGCCATGTCACCGGCTCTGGAGCTGCGGTTGGCGGAGGGTGAGCAGATGCTGCTGGGTCTGCCCTCCCTCTATCGCCCCTACATGCTCACCGCCAAGGCTGTTGACTCCATTGAGGTTATTCATCCTTTATGGGCCATGTCACCGGCTCTGGAGCTGCGGTTGGCGGAGGGTGAGCAGATGCTGCTGGGTCTGCCCTCCCTCTATCGCCCCTACATGCTCACCGCCAAGGCTGTTGACTCCATTGAGGTTATTCATCCTTTATGGGCCATGTCACCGGCTCTGGAGCTGCGGTTGGCGGAGGGTGAGCAGATGCTGCTGGGTCTGCCCTCCCTCTATCGCCCCTACATGCTCACCGCCAAGGCTGTTGACTCCATTGAGGTTATTCATCCTTTATGGGCCATGTCACCGGCTCTGGAGCTGCGGTTGGCGGAGGGTGAGCAGATGCTGCTGGGTCTGCCCTCCCTCTATCGCCCCTACATGCTCACCGCCAAGGCTGTTGACTCCATTGAGGTTATTCATCCTTTATGGGCCATGTCACCGGCTCTGGAGCTGCGGTTGGCGGAGGGTGAGCAGATGCTGCTGGGTCTGCCCTCCCTCTATCGCCCCTACATGCTCACCGCCAAGGCTGTTGACTCCATTGAGGTTATTCATCCTTTATGGGCCATGTCACCGGCTCTGGAGCTGCGGTTGGCGGAGGGTGAGCAGATGCTGCTGGGTCTGCCCTCCCTCTATCGCCCCTACATGCTCACCGCCAAGGCTGTTGACTCCATTGAGGTTATTCATCCTTTATGGGCCATGTCACCGGCTCTGGAGCTGCGGTTGGCGGAGGGTGAGCAGATGCTGCTGGGTCTGCCCTCCCTCTATCGCCCCTACATGCTCACCGCCAAGGCTGTTGACTCCATTGAGGTTATTCATCCTTTATGGGCCATGTCACCGGCTCTGGAGCTGCGGTTGGCGGAGGGTGAGCAGATGCTGCTGGGTCTGCCCTCCCTCTATCGCCCCTACATGCTCACCGCCAAGGCTGTTGACTCCATTGAGGTTATTCATCCTTTATGGGCCATGTCACCGGCTCTGGAGCTGCGGTTGGCGGAGGGTGAGCAGATGCTGCTGGGTCTGCCCTCCCTCTATCGCCCCTACATGCTCACCGCCAAGGCTGTTGACTCCATTGAGGTTATTCATCCTTTATGGGCCATGTCACCGGCTCTGGAGCTGCGGTTGGCGGAGGGTGAGCAGATGCTGCTGGGTCTGCCCTCCCTCTATCGCCCCTACATGCTCACCGCCAAGGCTGTTGACTCCATTGAGGTTATTCATCCTTTATGGGCCATGTCACCGGCTCTGGAGCTGCGGTTGGCGGAGGGTGAGCAGATGCTGCTGGGTCTGCCCTCCCTCTATCGCCCCTACATGCTCACCGCCAAGGCTGTTGACTCCATTGAGGTTATTCATCCTTTATGGGCCATGTCACCGGCTCTGGAGCTGCGGTTGGCGGAGGGTGAGCAGATGCTGCTGGGTCTGCCCTCCCTCTATCGCCCCTACATGCTCACCGCCAAGGCTGTTGACTCCATTGAGGTTATTCATCCTTTATGGGCCATGTCACCGGCTCTGGAGCTGCGGTTGGCGGAGGGTGAGCAGATGCTGCTGGGTCTGCCCTCCCTCTATCGCCCCTACATGCTCACCGCCAAGGCTGTTGACTCCATTGAGGTTATTCATCCTTTATGGGCCATGTCACCGGCTCTGGAGCTGCGGTTGGCGGAGGGTGAGCAGATGCTGCTGGGTCTGCCCTCCCTCTATCGCCCCTACATGCTCACCGCCAAGGCTGTTGACTCCATTGAGGTTATTCATCCTTTATGGGCCATGTCACCGGCTCTGGAGCTGCGGTTGGCGGAGGGTGAGCAGATGCTGCTGGGTCTGCCCTCCCTCTATCGCCCCTACATGCTCACCGCCAAGGCTGTTGACTCCATTGAGGTTATTCATCCTTTATGGGCCATGTCACCGGCTCTGGAGCTGCGGTTGGCGGAGGGTGAGCAGATGCTGCTGGGTCTGCCCTCCCTCTATCGCCCCTACATGCTCACCGCCAAGGCTGTTGACTCCATTGAGGTTATTCATCCTTTATGGGCCATGTCACCGGCTCTGGAGCTGCGGTTGGCGGAGGGTGAGCAGATGCTGCTGGGTCTGCCCTCCCTCTATCGCCCCTACATGCTCACCGCCAAGGCTGTTGACTCCATTGAGGTTATTCATCCTTTATGGGCCATGTCACCGGCTCTGGAGCTGCGGTTGGCGGAGGGTGAGCAGATGCTGCTGGGTCTGCCCTCCCTCTATCGCCCCTACATGCTCACCGCCAAGGCTGTTGACTCCATTGAGGTTATTCATCCTTTATGGGCCATGTCACCGGCTCTGGAGCTGCGGTTGGCGGAGGGTGAGCAGATGCTGCTGGGTCTGCCCTCCCTCTATCGCCCCTACATGCTCACCGCCAAGGCTGTTGACTCCATTGAGGTTATTCATCCTTTATGGGCCATGTCACCGGCTCTGGAGCTGCGGTTGGCGGAGGGTGAGCAGATGCTGCTGGGTCTGCCCTCCCTCTATCGCCCCTACATGCTCACCGCCAAGGCTGTTGACTCCATTGAGGTTATTCATCCTTTATGGGCCATGTCACCGGCTCTGGAGCTGCGGTTGGCGGAGGGTGAGCAGATGCTGCTGGGTCTGCCCTCCCTCTATCGCCCCTACATGCTCACCGCCAAGGCTGTTGACTCCATTGAGGTTATTCATCCTTTATGGGCCATGTCACCGGCTCTGGAGCTGCGGTTGGCGGAGGGTGAGCAGATGCTGCTGGGTCTGCCCTCCCTCTATCGCCCCTACATGCTCACCGCCAAGGCTGTTGACTCCATTGAGGTTATTCATCCTTTATGGGCCATGTCACCGGCTCTGGAGCTGCGGTTGGCGGAGGGTGAGCAGATGCTGCTGGGTCTGCCCTCCCTCTATCGCCCCTACATGCTCACCGCCAAGGCTGTTGACTCCATTGAGGTTATTCATCCTTTATGGGCCATGTCACCGGCTCTGGAGCTGCGGTTGGCGGAGGGTGAGCAGATGCTGCTGGGTCTGCCCTCCCTCTATCGCCCCTACATGCTCACCGCCAAGGCTGTTGACTCCATTGAGGTTATTCATCCTTTATGGGCCATGTCACCGGCTCTGGAGCTGCGGTTGGCGGAGGGTGAGCAGATGCTGCTGGGTCTGCCCTCCCTCTATCGCCCCTACATGCTCACCGCCAAGGCTGTTGACTCCATTGAGGTTATTCATCCTTTATGGGCCATGTCACCGGCTCTGGAGCTGCGGTTGGCGGAGGGTGAGCAGATGCTGCTGGGTCTGCCCTCCCTCTATCGCCCCTACATGCTCACCGCCAAGGCTGTTGACTCCATTGAGGTTATTCATCCTTTATGGGCCATGTCACCGGCTCTGGAGCTGCGGTTGGCGGAGGGTGAGCAGATGCTGCTGGGTCTGCCCTCCCTCTATCGCCCCTACATGCTCACCGCCAAGGCTGTTGACTCCATTGAGGTTATTCATCCTTTATGGGCCATGTCACCGGCTCTGGAGCTGCGGTTGGCGGAGGGTGAGCAGATGCTGCTGGGTCTGCCCTCCCTCTATCGCCCCTACATGCTCACCGCCAAGGCTGTTGACTCCATTGAGGTTATTCATCCTTTATGGGCCATGTCACCGGCTCTGGAGCTGCGGTTGGCGGAGGGTGAGCAGATGCTGCTGGGTCTGCCCTCCCTCTATCGCCCCTACATGCTCACCGCCAAGGCTGTTGACTCCATTGAGGTTATTCATCCTTTATGGGCCATGTCACCGGCTCTGGAGCTGCGGTTGGCGGAGGGTGAGCAGATGCTGCTGGGTCTGCCCTCCCTCTATCGCCCCTACATGCTCACCGCCAAGGCTGTTGACTCCATTGAGGTTATTCATCCTTTATGGGCCATGTCACCGGCTCTGGAGCTGCGGTTGGCGGAGGGTGAGCAGATGCTGCTGGGTCTGCCCTCCCTCTATCGCCCCTACATGCTCACCGCCAAGGCTGTTGACTCCATTGAGGTTATTCATCCTTTATGGGCCATGTCACCGGCTCTGGAGCTGCGGTTGGCGGAGGGTGAGCAGATGCTGCTGGGTCTGCCCTCCCTCTATCGCCCCTACATGCTCACCGCCAAGGCTGTTGACTCCATTGAGGTTATTCATCCTTTATGGGCCATGTCACCGGCTCTGGAGCTGCGGTTGGCGGAGGGTGAGCAGATGCTGCTGGGTCTGCCCTCCCTCTATCGCCCCTACATGCTCACCGCCAAGGCTGTTGACTCCATTGAGGTTATTCATCCTTTATGGGCCATGTCACCGGCTCTGGAGCTGCGGTTGGCGGAGGGTGAGCAGATGCTGCTGGGTCTGCCCTCCCTCTATCGCCCCTACATGCTCACCGCCAAGGCTGTTGACTCCATTGAGGTTATTCATCCTTTATGGGCCATGTCACCGGCTCTGGAGCTGCGGTTGGCGGAGGGTGAGCAGATGCTGCTGGGTCTGCCCTCCCTCTATCGCCCCTACATGCTCACCGCCAAGGCTGTTGACTCCATTGAGGTTATTCATCCTTTATGGGCCATGTCACCGGCTCTGGAGCTGCGGTTGGCGGAGGGTGAGCAGATGCTGCTGGGTCTGCCCTCCCTCTATCGCCCCTACATGCTCACCGCCAAGGCTGTTGACTCCATTGAGGTTATTCATCCTTTATGGGCCATGTCACCGGCTCTGGAGCTGCGGTTGGCGGAGGGTGAGCAGATGCTGCTGGGTCTGCCCTCCCTCTATCGCCCCTACATGCTCACCGCCAAGGCTGTTGACTCCATTGAGGTTATTCATCCTTTATGGGCCATGTCACCGGCTCTGGAGCTGCGGTTGGCGGAGGGTGAGCAGATGCTGCTGGGTCTGCCCTCCCTCTATCGCCCCTACATGCTCACCGCCAAGGCTGTTGACTCCATTGAGGTTATTCATCCTTTATGGGCCATGTCACCGGCTCTGGAGCTGCGGTTGGCGGAGGGTGAGCAGATGCTGCTGGGTCTGCCCTCCCTCTATCGCCCCTACATGCTCACCGCCAAGGCTGTTGACTCCATTGAGGTTATTCATCCTTTATGGGCCATGTCACCGGCTCTGGAGCTGCGGTTGGCGGAGGGTGAGCAGATGCTGCTGGGTCTGCCCTCCCTCTATCGCCCCTACATGCTCACCGCCAAGGCTGTTGACTCCATTGAGGTTATTCATCCTTTATGGGCCATGTCACCGGCTCTGGAGCTGCGGTTGGCGGAGGGTGAGCAGATGCTGCTGGGTCTGCCCTCCCTCTATCGCCCCTACATGCTCACCGCCAAGGCTGTTGACTCCATTGAGGTTATTCATCCTTTATGGGCCATGTCACCGGCTCTGGAGCTGCGGTTGGCGGAGGGTGAGCAGATGCTGCTGGGTCTGCCCTCCCTCTATCGCCCCTACATGCTCACCGCCAAGGCTGTTGACTCCATTGAGGTTATTCATCCTTTATGGGCCATGTCACCGGCTCTGGAGCTGCGGTTGGCGGAGGGTGAGCAGATGCTGCTGGGTCTGCCCTCCCTCTATCGCCCCTACATGCTCACCGCCAAGGCTGTTGACTCCATTGAGGTTATTCATCCTTTATGGGCCATGTCACCGGCTCTGGAGCTGCGGTTGGCGGAGGGTGAGCAGATGCTGCTGGGTCTGCCCTCCCTCTATCGCCCCTACATGCTCACCGCCAAGGCTGTTGACTCCATTGAGGTTATTCATCCTTTATGGGCCATGTCACCGGCTCTGGAGCTGCGGTTGGCGGAGGGTGAGCAGATGCTGCTGGGTCTGCCCTCCCTCTATCGCCCCTACATGCTCACCGCCAAGGCTGTTGACTCCATTGAGGTTATTCATCCTTTATGGGCCATGTCACCGGCTCTGGAGCTGCGGTTGGCGGAGGGTGAGCAGATGCTGCTGGGTCTGCCCTCCCTCTATCGCCCCTACATGCTCACCGCCAAGGCTGTTGACTCCATTGAGGTTATTCATCCTTTATGGGCCATGTCACCGGCTCTGGAGCTGCGGTTGGCGGAGGGTGAGCAGATGCTGCTGGGTCTGCCCTCCCTCTATCGCCCCTACATGCTCACCGCCAAGGCTGTTGACTCCATTGAGGTTATTCATCCTTTATGGGCCATGTCACCGGCTCTGGAGCTGCGGTTGGCGGAGGGTGAGCAGATGCTGCTGGGTCTGCCCTCCCTCTATCGCCCCTACATGCTCACCGCCAAGGCTGTTGACTCCATTGAGGTTATTCATCCTTTATGGGCCATGTCACCGGCTCTGGAGCTGCGGTTGGCGGAGGGTGAGCAGATGCTGCTGGGTCTGCCCTCCCTCTATCGCCCCTACATGCTCACCGCCAAGGCTGTTGACTCCATTGAGGTTATTCATCCTTTATGGGCCATGTCACCGGCTCTGGAGCTGCGGTTGGCGGAGGGTGAGCAGATGCTGCTGGGTCTGCCCTCCCTCTATCGCCCCTACATGCTCACCGCCAAGGCTGTTGACTCCATTGAGGTTATTCATCCTTTATGGGCCATGTCACCGGCTCTGGAGCTGCGGTTGGCGGAGGGTGAGCAGATGCTGCTGGGTCTGCCCTCCCTCTATCGCCCCTACATGCTCACCGCCAAGGCTGTTGACTCCATTGAGGTTATTCATCCTTTATGGGCCATGTCACCGGCTCTGGAGCTGCGGTTGGCGGAGGGTGAGCAGATGCTGCTGGGTCTGCCCTCCCTCTATCGCCCCTACATGCTCACCGCCAAGGCTGTTGACTCCATTGAGGTTATTCATCCTTTATGGGCCATGTCACCGGCTCTGGAGCTGCGGTTGGCGGAGGGTGAGCAGATGCTGCTGGGTCTGCCCTCCCTCTATCGCCCCTACATGCTCACCGCCAAGGCTGTTGACTCCATTGAGGTTATTCATCCTTTATGGGCCATGTCACCGGCTCTGGAGCTGCGGTTGGCGGAGGGTGAGCAGATGCTGCTGGGTCTGCCCTCCCTCTATCGCCCCTACATGCTCACCGCCAAGGCTGTTGACTCCATTGAGGTTATTCATCCTTTATGGGCCATGTCACCGGCTCTGGAGCTGCGGTTGGCGGAGGGTGAGCAGATGCTGCTGGGTCTGCCCTCCCTCTATCGCCCCTACATGCTCACCGCCAAGGCTGTTGACTCCATTGAGGTTATTCATCCTTTATGGGCCATGTCACCGGCTCTGGAGCTGCGGTTGGCGGAGGGTGAGCAGATGCTGCTGGGTCTGCCCTCCCTCTATCGCCCCTACATGCTCACCGCCAAGGCTGTTGACTCCATTGAGGTTATTCATCCTTTATGGGCCATGTCACCGGCTCTGGAGCTGCGGTTGGCGGAGGGTGAGCAGATGCTGCTGGGTCTGCCCTCCCTCTATCGCCCCTACATGCTCACCGCCAAGGCTGTTGACTCCATTGAGGTTATTCATCCTTTATGGGCCATGTCACCGGCTCTGGAGCTGCGGTTGGCGGAGGGTGAGCAGATGCTGCTGGGTCTGCCCTCCCTCTATCGCCCCTACATGCTCACCGCCAAGGCTGTTGACTCCATTGAGGTTATTCATCCTTTATGGGCCATGTCACCGGCTCTGGAGCTGCGGTTGGCGGAGGGTGAGCAGATGCTGCTGGGTCTGCCCTCCCTCTATCGCCCCTACATGCTCACCGCCAAGGCTGTTGACTCCATTGAGGTTATTCATCCTTTATGGGCCATGTCACCGGCTCTGGAGCTGCGGTTGGCGGAGGGTGAGCAGATGCTGCTGGGTCTGCCCTCCCTCTATCGCCCCTACATGCTCACCGCCAAGGCTGTTGACTCCATTGAGGTTATTCATCCTTTATGGGCCATGTCACCGGCTCTGGAGCTGCGGTTGGCGGAGGGTGAGCAGATGCTGCTGGGTCTGCCCTCCCTCTATCGCCCCTACATGCTCACCGCCAAGGCTGTTGACTCCATTGAGGTTATTCATCCTTTATGGGCCATGTCACCGGCTCTGGAGCTGCGGTTGGCGGAGGGTGAGCAGATGCTGCTGGGTCTGCCCTCCCTCTATCGCCCCTACATGCTCACCGCCAAGGCTGTTGACTCCATTGAGGTTATTCATCCTTTATGGGCCATGTCACCGGCTCTGGAGCTGCGGTTGGCGGAGGGTGAGCAGATGCTGCTGGGTCTGCCCTCCCTCTATCGCCCCTACATGCTCACCGCCAAGGCTGTTGACTCCATTGAGGTTATTCATCCTTTATGGGCCATGTCACCGGCTCTGGAGCTGCGGTTGGCGGAGGGTGAGCAGATGCTGCTGGGTCTGCCCTCCCTCTATCGCCCCTACATGCTCACCGCCAAGGCTGTTGACTCCATTGAGGTTATTCATCCTTTATGGGCCATGTCACCGGCTCTGGAGCTGCGGTTGGCGGAGGGTGAGCAGATGCTGCTGGGTCTGCCCTCCCTCTATCGCCCCTACATGCTCACCGCCAAGGCTGTTGACTCCATTGAGGTTATTCATCCTTTATGGGCCTCTTTTTACAGTTAATTTATACGACTACTGCAAAGAGATCATACGATATGCATTTTCTCTAGATTTAAAAAGTTTTTAGCATTCCATGAGAATAAAATTGAAGGCCATGGATGTCTACTGCTTCGGCCAAGCAATGTTCGAACTGGCAGTTGGTCGTCCCCTGGACGCCGCTTTTCTCACTGGCATTCCACGAAATGTTCCGCTAGAGATCAGTTAAAGCTTCACCAAAATTTTCTCCAAAATTTGCCATCAATTCTTGTCTCAAAGGGAGAGTACTGGCATCGATCCTTTCCGATGAGGCCACGCAAAGCCAGCTCCCGTCCATTGACAGCCTCATTCAGGATGAGTTGGGGCCTTCTTTTGAGCAGAGTGGAGATTTTGAAGGTGAAGAATTGAAGGCTGTTTTCGCAAGTGGAGATCGAGGCCCCGACGGAGGTGAAGATCAGTGCTCGGGTCCATGAAATGCTCCAGCAAAGCTCTCAGGCAACTATGGACAGGCTTAGAAAGGATCAGAGAGTGGTGAGCTTCGTTTATGAGAATATTTGTTTTTTTAAATCCGTTTATTTATTTATTTATTATTTTTTAAAACGTGTCCCATGAAGAGACGTAATTACAAAGAGAAATACTATAAACGAATAAAAATATCTTAAATTAGTTTAAAAGCAACAAGAACAAATTGCAGTACCGAAGAGCTTTGAAGACGCAGGAACTACAGCGTAAGGCTTCAGCTTCAGTTTCTCCTTAGATTTTAATTAGTATACCTCTAAATACTCGACTGAAACCATTTGTTGATCGCTTTATTGATAGTGCTAAATACTCAATTGATTGATGAAAACGAAGTGATTGTGATTTTTAGTCACTCCAAATTTCTATTCTGCGTAGCTTTAGTGAAACATTTAAACTTGTACTTTAGCATTGCAGTCATTTATGTTTAGCATTGATGGCGCGTCAGCACGGCGAACTCGAAAAAAATAAAACATTCACCTTCAGCTACACAAAATACTTGAGCTTTTGTCCATTTTGCTCAAAATGACACAACGCAAAGTATAAACAATTTTTTTGTCAAAATGCAAAATCCAAAGTTTCAAATTTCAAAATTTTTTCAAAATTCCAAAAATTATCCTACCGCAAATGGAGCAAAGCGAAGTGTCAGCGCCCAGGCCCATTTTTGAAAAGCATTTTGTCACCAAATTACCTTTCGATTGATATATAAAAGTCTACAATTATCAAAAACTTTTCACATAAAAGTTATCCAAAACTAGTTTTGCAGGTTTCAAAGTCCCAAAAGGTGTCAAAGAAACTGTTTTTCAGGAAACTACTAACATCACATATGTGACAACTAAATTGCCTTGGATCAAGGCACAAATACATTCACTTCGGTGAAAATTCGATGTTTAAAAAAGAATCCCACCCTTTTGAGTTCGTCAAAGCCTGATTTTTAAATTTAGTGAATCCACTTTATGTTCTCGTATTCAAATTATCAGACCCCTTGAGCTCATTTTACAGCTGTGCAAACTTGGCGTTACTGGATAAGTGACAAATTGCCGTTGTTCCGTGGTATGGTCGTGGTATGGTGGAGGCGTTTCTCTTCCAGTGCCGCAAATGGCCTAATTGACCGCCATGAGAACAGTCCTTCATCTGGACAGTGAAAATACCACCTAAATGCCATTCACTTTTGTTCAGTTTCACTTTGCTGGGATTCCGTAGCTCTCTCACCGTCGTGATGATGATAAAAAAAGAACGGAAGGAAAAGAAAGTGGAGGTGGAAGAAAACAAGGAAGGTATGTTTCGTCTTAAATTTCGCTCGACACACCAGCCGGCATAAACGTTTTTTATCTGTAACAAGATAAGCAAGTTTCGTTGAAAATAAGCTAAACACTAGCCGACATTTATTGTACTGTAACCTTAGCTGGGCAGTCTCTTGTTGCCACTATTTATACATTTGACTTTTCATCATCCATCGTTCATGGCATCATATTTTGTGCTACATTGCAACCAGGAAGGGGAAACCATCATAGAGGAACAATTTTAGGCCTTTCAGATGAAATTTAAAAAAATTGCAAACTTTGCTCCTATGTGGTCTTACTCGATTACATTTTCTACCCCACTTCCTCCACTCCAGAACCAAACCTCTATATTCGCGCTTGATTGCAGGAGACGGACGTGAAAAGAACCTGCAAGTGCCCCGAAACCTGGCGTCATGGTGAAGCGAAAGTCTGGCAGGCGATGCTGCAGAAAGAAGCCGATTTCAGCTGGCTAGCGTCTGGCTGATCTTTGGAGTAGTGGGGTTTGTTGCTCCGCTGGAGCTGGAGCCTGGGATGGCGGAAAGGGTGCGGCCGTACTTCGATCGAGTTCTGCTTCGAATTATTCGGAAAGACATCATCGACAGATCCGAGGCAATGGGCGAAGTGTCGCTTTTGATCCATGCAGCTGGACTAAATGAATGAAGACATGAAGGTATGGAAGGGGACAGTGATGGCTGTGGGGCAGGAGGTGAAAATGGTCGCTGTGAACCAGACCATTTTTGTCCACAAAAAAGGCCTTCAGTTCCTCCATTATGCAGATGATGAAGTTCTATTTCACTGCAACTCTCCTAACCTGCTCATATTCGCAGCCTTATTTCAGTTATTCTACATTTGCCCGCAGTACAGCCTGCTTGCCATGGTCGATTAAACTCTCTGCCTATCGATACCCGTCACTTCCCAGCCGTTCTCCAACTTTTCCGCTTATAATGAGATAAAGGAGTTGTCTGCTTTTATTCATCGAAAACGACCATTGGCAATTACATTCCTAGATCATCAACATCTGAAATACATGGAACAGAAGCGAATACTAACGGGTAACAAATCGAAACAAAAAGATAACATCAGTTTATCTACTGGACAACAAAAGCGATATTGGTTAATTGTGATAAAATCTAACAAATAAAAGCTTAATTGGGAGCTTAAAAGCTACCTTCCGACCTAACATAACCTCTCTGAGGTTTAACTTGGCAAAGAACAACGAAAACGCGACAAAAATGGCCGAAACATGGAGACACTTATTTGAGAGGCTTCGTGCAACGTTTGAACGGATTGCAGTTGCTTTGCAGCTAGTTTAGGATGTCATTTTGAAGCTTGACAGTGATGGGTATCGCTCATGAGCTAGGCGGAAAGCGGGCCCGTCGAAGGATGGCTGCGGTTGGATGCGGAGCAGGTGGGGACGGGGTCGACTGGCGATAGAGGCGAGGAGGAGGGGGCTGGAAGAGGCCAGAGCTGCCCGAATCGGACGCGCTTATGCTGCTCTGCTGGGCTCCAGTCATCGCGGCTGCTGGTGGCTGAAGTGAGCCCCGGAAATGAATGGATACTTCTGTTGCCGAAGAGGTGAGAGGTTTGTTTTCATTTTTGAATTTGTAAAAATAAAATTTAGCATTTATTCTAGGTCGAAAGAAAGGAGTTGGGAGGATGATGATGGGGTGAGGTTTGAGGGACCTGTGAGAGTGGCAGCTGCTCTGTTGGGTTGGCCAGGCGAATGTCGCGCTCTGCCAAAGAAAGGCTGAGAGAAGACTCCCTGATTGATGAAAATGAAGTGATTGTGATTATTAGTCACTCTACCTTCTACTCTGCGTAGCTTTAGTGAAACTTTAAACTTGTACTTTAGCATTGTAGTCATATATCTGGTACCATTGGCAAGCCAAAAGTGGGTCTCTTTTCTCTAAATTTTGTAATTGCTTCGAGCAAAAAGTCAGGGAAATACATCTACTACTAGTGGAATCTGCTGCTTGGACAGTTGCATTTTGTTTTTGGCGCGCAGTTCAGTGTCTCTTTCCATGCGCGCCAAAAACAAAATGCAGATGACGCAGCAGATTCCACTAGTAGTAGATGTATTTCCCTGACTTTTTGCTCGAAGCAATTACAAAATTTAGAGAAAAGAGACCCACTTTTGGCTTGCCAATGGTACCAGATATTTCTTCCACTTTTAATATAATATAAAACATGTGAATAGAAATTTTTAATTTTTTGGTTATATTTTTATTTGTTAATTTTTTTATTAGATGAATAAAAAATTGTAAGTAAAAATAAACTAGTTTAGAAAAATATATCACAACGTTTCAAAAACGAAAAATACAATGCAAATTTATTGACTAACTAAAATATTTTTGAGAATTTTTCTTGACATATACTCAAGGCAATTGATTTTTGGGAGAAAAAAGCTTTGCTTTTTGTCTGCCGATGGTACCAGTTGTTTTCTCAACTTTAAATACACAAAAAGAACAAGGTAATATAGGCTGTCGCCAATAGATGCGTGGCCTTGAAAATTAGCAGGTTGCCCCGTTTCATTAAGCCCTATTGTTAACTAATATTTCTATTTTTATAATTGACTAAATGATGTCAATCCATCCTTGTTTCATCCTTTATAAAAAATTGATTTCTGAGGTGTTCGTATATAATAATTATACTATTAATAAAATAAATTTCACTTTTCAAAAAATTTTCGAATTTTGAGGCCACAATTTTCGAGGTTTTTTGACCATAAATCTGGAACAAATTAAAATGGCGCCAAGCGCACAAAAACGTCCCGAGCCACCACCTAGACGGACCTCCATGCAAAATTTCAGCCAATTTCATTGAAAAACCGAGGAGTACGGGCTCCGGAACCACAAATATATATATATGCGGACAGACGGACGAAAAATGGGGTAACTGTTAAAGCGGGCCTTGGCTGCCCGCCGCTCCGGGCAGGGTGCCAGAGCTCCTACGGCCTCCGGGCATGGTCGCTACGGCCCCGACGCTTCGCCTAGCATGCTTCGCATGCTAGGCTACGCTCCGGGGCCTTCGCGCCCATGCCCTACGGCCTCCGGAGCTCTGACTGCCCTGCCCTTCGCGGCAGGCGGCCTGCGGCCGCGCAAAAATTGATGCCTGAGAAGGATTCGAACCTGCCAGCTGTCCAATCGCTTACCCCACTACACCACTGACGCACATGCAACCACTGTTGCACTTAAGACTTATCAATGAATAACTACATGAGGCCAATGGACCCGGGTAGGGGTGAAGGGGGAAGAAATGAATACCTACTATCGTCCATTGAATAGATGCAGAGGAGGAGGAGAAGGAGTTCGGACAAATGGTTTTTTGCATTTTTAATGGGAAAATAAAAGGTACCATCGGCAAGCCGAAAGTAAGCTCTTTTCTCCCAAAAAATCAGTTGTCCCGAGTGTAAAGCCAAGGAAATTTCGCTACTACTAGTGGAATCTGCTTGTGGGGCATTTGCATTTTGTTTTCGCGCGCAGTTCAATAGCTCTTTTCATGCGCGCTCAAACAAAATACAAGTGACACAGCAGATTCCACTAGTAGTAGCGAAATTTCCTTGGCTTTACACTCGGGACAACTGATTTTTTGGGAGAAAAGAGCTTACTTTCGGCTTGCCGATGGTACCTTTTATTTCCTCAACTTTAAACATGCAAAAATAAGATAATGTCAAATATATGTCCTGTATTTTTTATATTGTATGTTATATATTTAGTTCAAATTATATTAGATAAATGAATATATAATAAATAAACTAATATGTTTATTCAAAGAAATATAACAAATAAGTTCCGAAAATGAAAAATACAATGCAAATTTATTGGCAAACTAATAAAGTATTGGGAATGCAAAATTTATTGGCAAACTAATAAATTTTTGGGAAAATTATTTGGTTTAACACTTGAGGCAATCGATTCTTGGGAGAAAAAGCGTTACCTTTGGCCTGCCATTGGTACAAGTTATCTCCTCAACTTTAAATATACAAAAATTAAAATGAATGCATGAGAAGGATTCGAACTTTCCAGATTCATCCCACAATCCAATCGCTTAGACCACTACACTACTGGTGCACATCTCTTGCTGAAGAGTTATGAATAAATAAATACCTAAGGCCCAAGGGCCCGGGGAGGTGGGTGGGGGAAGAAGTGAATACCTACTCTCGTTCATTAGCAGATGCGAAGGAGCAGGGCAGCAGCAGCAGCAGCAGCAGCAGCAGCAGCAGCAGCAGCAGCAGCAGCAGCAGCAGCAGCAGCAGGAGTTCGGACGGCAGCTTTATTTCTCAATTTCTCCTTGAAATACTGAGATTTTGCGGCTTTTTTCGCGAGTCTGGACTAATTCGTGCATGCTCTTTCCAATGCAAAAAGAATTAGAAAGATTGGTCGCCCCTAGCGGGAGCAAGAACCTTATCAAATTTAAGATCTAGCATTAACCCCAAAAATATACACCTGGGTCAAAAAGAGGGCCTGGGCGCTGACGGTCGTTGCGCTCCCTCGCGCCAGGCCAATAAATCGTTTTATGCAAAAGTCAAAAGATAAACTATAGTCAATTCGATGTTTCTCTTTCCAATGCAAAAAGAATCGAAACAAATGGAGCTTTCTGTGACGAATGGCAGCCTTATCAAAATTGAGATCTAGCAATAACCCCAAAAACGTACACCTAGGTCGAAAAGAGGGGCTGGGCGCTGACACTTCGCTAACGCTCGCTCGCGCCAGCCCAATATGCTCATTTTTGATAGCATTGTAGCCATTTGGTTCTAAAAGAAATAACGACACAACGTAACTGCACCGTAACGTATCCACAATTGCCGTCACTTTAGCCGACATAAACGCTTTTCACATGGAACAAGGCTGGCAATTTTTGTCTCAAATTACTCGACACTCTAGCCGACTTGAACGCTTTTTATCTGCAACACAGCTGGGCAGTCTCCTGTTGCACACCGTGCCAGTATAAATTCATTTGTCTTTTCATTATCCTTCGTTCATGGCATCATATTTGTGTTACATTGCAGGCTGGCGCGGAAGGAGGGAAACTATCAGAGAGGGGAACAAATTTGGCCTTTTATGTGAAATTCGAAAACAAACTTGCGAGCTTTGCAAATATGTGGTCTTACAGCATAAAAAATTTCTAAGTTCCCTCACCCCCGACCTAAAATCCATGTTTGATTGCAGGAGACGTGAAAAGAGCCTACAAGTGCGTAGAGACCTGGTGCCATGGTGAAACCAGCGTCTGTGGATGATGTTGTAAAAAAAGAAGCCGATTTCAGCTGGCTAGCGTCTTGCTTATCGTTGGAATAGTGACACTAGAGGTGGAGGCTGGCCAAGAGGTGGATGTGGATAGGGTGCGGCCGTACTTCGATAAAATTCTGCTGCGGTGGCACAAAGACAGATATTATGCCGTGGGTTTTATTTAGCTATTTTCCTAGGTCTAGATGCAGTGCACTCTGATCCAGCCAGTCCAATCTGTGCCCACCTAATTGACATTGTAGGAAGTGTCGCTTTTGATTCGTGCATATTTTGCTGGACTAAACGAATGAAGGCTTTGAAGGTAATGAAGGGGACGGTGCTGGCAGTGGGCCAGGCGGTGACAAATGTTGCTGTGAACCAGACAGTATTTGTTTGAAAACATGAAGAAGGTCCAAATGCATGTGTGGCCTTCCATCGAGAAGATGATGACGTTCTATTTCGCTGCAACTGTCCTAATCCGTATTTGTAGCTATCCACAGCCCGTATTTGTAGTTATCCACAGCCACAGCCTTCGCCGTTTGCCCGCAGCAGCATTTGCTCGCCGCGCTCGTCTAAACTCTGCCTATCCACATCCGTCACCTCCCAGCTCTTCTCTATATTTTCTTCTTATGGTAATTGATAAAAGAGTTACAGGCATTTGGAGAACGATCATTGGCAATTATTCGCATCATCATCATTTCCATCTGAAATACATGGAACAAAAGCGATAACCAATGGGGATCAAATCAAAACAAAAAGCTAACATCAATTTACAACTGGACAATAAATGCAATATTGATTATGTTAACAATTAAAAGCTTAATTGTGAGCTTAAAAGCAAGCTAACTTCCGACAACACACACTCTCTGGGTATTGACCTGGCAAAACAAGGTGTTCTCGGCTGGTGCCAAGATGCGCGGCCTCATTTCCAAGCCAAACACTTAAGCTACACGAATGAGTATTACCAATTGCAAATTCATTTCTTCCAAGTTTTACTTGTGAATTATGACCACTCATTTTTATGAATTTTCGTACATTGAAACATCAAAAAATTGAGTTTTGGGCAAAAATCGAAAAATTACGTCAAGCCCAAATAATGGCGTGGAGATACCACCCAGGCGGACTTTCATGCCAAAAATCAGCCAATTTCGTTGAAAAACCAGTGATTTATGAATTTTCGTACTTTGAAACATCAAAAAATTGAGTTTTGGGCAAAAATCGAAAAATTACGTCAAGCCCAAATAATGGCGTGGAGATACCACCCAGGCGGACTTTCAAGCAAAAAATCAGCCAATTTCGTTGAAAAACCAGTGATTTATGAATTTTCGTGCATTGAAACATCAAAAAATTGAGTTTTGGGCGAAATTCAAAAAATTACGCCAAGCACCAAAAATGGTCCCGAGGCACCGCCTAGGCGGACCTTCATGCAAAAAATCAGCCAATTTCGTTGAAAAACCGCGGAGTACAGGCATGGCACACACACATATATATATATACTAGTAATATAGATCAGTGGCCGCACTTCGCGCGGCCACATTTAGTGTAGACCAGTTCCAAACGTACCTTAAATACCTTTCTGAAAAATGATATCTAAACGTATAAATACAATGTAAATAAATTAGCGTATTGGGAATGAATACAGGAAGCAATTTAACAATTCTTCGTGGCCTTCAAGGTCCCAGTGGAATGTGAAATATTCAAAAACTTCTATCAATGGAAAAGTCAATTTAAGGGCAATGCAAATAACATTGCCTGCCGATGCATCACGCTTTCCTTGCATTTACTTTGTCTTGAAGAATTACTTGAATCATTCCAAAAACATTGGGCTCCTGGGTAGGCCAGAAATCGAAAAATTGGCATCAATCAAACCATTTTTTTCCAAATATTTTATCAAAATCTTTTAAAACTAATTGGTGGATTTTAAGCAGAACTGTTGTAGCTTTAATTTAAAAAAAAGTCCGACAGAAAATGTTGAAAATTGGAGGAGCTATGAAGTTCCAAAGTCAAAAATTGCCCAAAAATCGCAAAAATGACAATGTTTTCGATTGTTTCATATTTTCAACGTTTTCCGTGCATGGATCCCCCCAATTAATTTTGAATAACTCGTCAAGACCGATTCATAGAGCTATCATATGCCAGTATAAGTAAAGAATTCAGGGAGCGCCGAGACCCCTCCCAAAATGGCATCACCCATATATTGGCCTGGCGCGAGGGAGCAAAGCGACCGTCAGCGCCCAGGCCCTCTTTTTGACCCAAGTGTATGTTTTGAGGGTTAATGCTAGATCTTGAAATTGATAAGGCTCCTGCTCCTCACAGAAGAATCCAATCGCTTTGATTCGTTTTGCATTGGAAAAAGCATCCTCGAATTAGTCTACACTCGCGAGAAACTGCCAAAAAGTTTACAATTTGGTATAGAAAAATGCAAAACAAAGTGCCGTCCGAACTCCTTCCCTGCTGCCCTGCTGCCCTGCTGCTGCTGCTTCGCATCTGCTAATGAACGAGAGTAGGTATTCATTCGATTCATTCGACCCCCCCCCCCCAACCCTTTACTTGATGATAATACTTCAGTTAAACTACGCAGAGTCATATGCACCAGTGGTGTAGTGGTGTAAGCGATTGGACAGCTAAATGTAACTGGCAAGTTCGATTCCTTCTCATACTTTCATTTTTTTTTGTATTTTTGACAGGAAGTAAAGCTCATTTCTCCCATAATCGATTGCCCCGAGTGTAAAAACAAGAAGATTTTGTTTTTTTCCAATTTTTTTTGTTTGCAAATAATTTCAATAAGGATTTTTAATTTTTAGAATTTTTTAAAAATAATTTATAATATTAAATAAAATTTTAACTAAATTTATAACACACACTTTAAAAAAAACAGACAAAAACAAAAATTTTATTTTTGCATGTTTGGCAAGCCAAAACTAAGCTCTTTTCTCCCAAAATCGATTGCCCCGAGTGTAAAGCCAAGGAATTTCCCAATTATTTTGTGTTTGCCAATAATTTTCCGTAGCATTTTTCATTTTTAAAACTTTTTAAATTAATTCATTTATTCATTAATTACTTTTTACGTATATATTTATTGATCTAATAAAATTTTAACTAAATATATAACCAACAATATAAAAAACGGACATATATTTGACATAATTTTATTTTTGCATGTTTAAAGTTGAGGAAATAAAAGGTACCATCGGCAAGCCGAAAGTAAGCTCTTTTCTCCCAAAAATCAACTGCCCCGAGTATAAAGACCAGGAAATTTTCCTACTACTAATGGAATCTGCTGTGTCATCTGTATTTTGTTTGAGCGCGCATGAAAAGAGCCCTGGAACTGCGCGCGAAAACAAAATGCAAATGCCCCACAAGCAGATTCCATTAGTAGTAGGAAAATTTCCTGGTCTTTATACTCGGGGCAGTTGATTTTTGGGAGAAAAGAGCTTACTTTCGGCTTGCCGATGGTACCTTTTATAATAAGATATGCGGACAGACGGACGCAAAAATGGGGTAACTGCTTAAGCTGGCCTTGGCCGCCCGCCGCTTCGGGCAGGGCGCCAGAGCTCCTCCGGCCTCCGGGCACGGGTGCTATGGCCCCTACGCTTCGCCTAGCATGCTTCGCATGCTAGGCTACGCTCCAGGGCCTCCGCACCCATGCCCTCCGGCCTCCGGAGCTCTGACTGCCCTGCCCTCCGCGGCAGGCGGCCGTCGGCCGCGCAAAAACTCAAACGTGGATGTACTTGATTGATAGGCTTTGTACAAAGTTTGAATGGATAGCACTGGCTTTGCAGCCCGTTTAACGATGTCATTTTCAAGCTTGACACTTGTGCAAAAGTGATTATAAGCTAGGCGGGAAGTGGCCCCGTCAAAGGATGGCTGCGGTTGTATGCGGAGCAGTTGGGGACGATTGGCGAATCAGGCGAGGAGGAGGAGAGTAGGAAAGGCTAGACAGCCCAGGGCCGCTCGAATCGGAGGCGCTTCTGCTGCTCTGCACGGCTCCAGTGCTCACTGCTGGCGGCTGAATCGAGTGAAATGATAGTGCTGGAGTTTATGCTGTTCAGAGGGGAAATTTATTTGTTCAGTTTGAATTTGGAAAAAAACAATTTTTATAATTTTTAGATAATAAACGAGGGTTATACGAGGAGTGAGGGTTGGGGAGACCTGTGAGAGTGGTAGCTGCGCATTTAGGTTCGCGAGGCGAATGTCGCGCTCTGTCAAAGAGAGGCTGAGTGAAGTGGCTCGGCTCATGAGCCAGTCCATCTTCTCCTTCCGCAGCCGAATCACTGCTTTCTTCAGCTTCTCGTTCTCCGCCTCTTTGGCCTAAAGAGGAGCTGCGTTTAGATTATACTTTTATTTCCACACTACAGATATGATTGATATCTTGTTTTTAAATATTAAAAAAAATTTAAAAATTTTTAAATATTTTTTACGACAAGAAGTTTTGACCTCTCTAAGTGTGCGTTCCTCTTGAGCGAGGGTCTTGTAGCTCTTCGCCAGACTTTGAAGTTCCTGCATCTTCTTTTCTGCATCCATCTTTCCCGCATCCATTTTCAGCAGTTCCTCCTGCAGTTGTCAGTTATTTTTGCTCAGGATATGCAGATTTATTCTAAAGATTTACCGCAATTTGATAAATTAATTTTTAGATAAAAACAGGATTTTATGAACTTAGAAAACTGATACTTTGGCTGCGTTGGAGGAGTGACGGGTCCGAGCTACTTTGAAGGAATTCCGCGGATGCTCAAACTCATTGAGCCGTTTCGCCATAGTTTTGCTCCTGTAACGTTGATGAACTCTTCAATTGAATCAAAAAGCACTCATCAGCCTTGATGACAGATTCTTCGCTATGAACATTTCGGCTAACACGCACTCACTGTTAAGATTTTCCCGTAATATTTTGGAAAATATTTATTATAATCTTTCAAAAAATGGTGCGCTTTGGTTGGGGCTGCAACCAAACAAATTTCAGTGACAGACAAGCAGATAGTTAGTTGGCGCCTCAAATGCTTTTGTGCGCATTTTCTTACGCTCTCTCATAGTTGCCAAAGTATTACAAACGAATGCCACAATTGCGCAGAATCTTCAAAGGCGGCATTACTGTAGGCCGCTTTTTACTATCGCAGTAACTTTCAAACTTCCCTCTTTTCTAGATTCTTCATTTACCTTAACCCTTATAAGCCACTTTTTAAGAGGAAGGAGAATGCAATACGGATTATTTTTTCGACTCAAAACTGGAAGTATTTCCTGAAACAGAAAATCCGTGTTCATTGCCTTTTTATGAGTTCTCCCTTTTATGGCACATCCGGTCTTATTAAGAATCTAATAGAGTCCGTTTTATCATTGTTCACATTTTAGTGTTTACAATATTTTTCTTCGTTTTGTCGACTCAAGCAAAAAGAATGTCCTATCAGTATCAAAAAAATATTCGCAAGCAAAAACTAAATGGCACAACAGATGATTTGTAAAGCTTAATGAGGCTAAGGCAATGAATTCTGATGGCTTATCACAACTTTTTTTGCCCAATTCTCTAAAATGCTAAAAAAGCAATCGCTCGGGCTCAAAACCAAAAGCCGTTCTATAAGAACAAAATACTATTCTTCTCTATTTGTTCTATCCAAACGCAAAAGCAGTCAAAATAAGCTTTCTATGAAGGACTGAAATTGAGTGCCAAAGGAGGCTGGAGTCCCAGTCGACTCAGGCAGGACTGATGGACGTAGGCGTACTCGGAGCAATGAGAGCCGGGACAGTTCGCGTTCACCTCCACGTTGTACAGGCGGAAGCCGGCACGACTGATCGTTCGCTGCAGGCCCCGGTACTGCTCCAGCGCTGCCAAACATAACAGCACTTCTCCTTTTCATTGCTAGTAGATGTGTGAAATTGTTTTTGAACATATTTCTTCAACAGCTCTTTTTCGTCCTTTTTAATGACTATTTGAATACTTTTTTTCTTAATTTCCTCTTCTTCCGTTTTTGAATTTATGAATTTAAAAATACATATATAATAGTTCCATAATATTGGGTGAATAAAATGAGCCACAAACTGCCTTTCCAGTGCTGCTCCAGCTGCAGCTGGCAGAAGCGGGCAGAGCCGTTGACGGTTTTCAGAAGGCCAGGGAGGACGGCATATTCAGAGCCCTCGATGTCCATCTTGAGCACCTCGGCCACATCGATGCCCTGCCGCCGCATGGCCTCGTCCAACGATACCTGCCATTCTCCCACTTTCACTTCAGTGCTTTTGATCTTTCACAAAAAACCGGGCAGAAGAAATAATGGATCAGAAACTGAACTGAGAAGATGGCTCACGCGTCACGCCCAGCTTGGCCCCATCCAAGTTTCCCTTTACCAACCAAGCGCCTGACCCCCGCATCCAAGTTCCTTCTTCATGGAGGAGGGGCACTTTTCCTGGAAGGATGGCCTGGGGAGAACTCTTATGCAATATTAAACTGAGGCTATCATCCTATTTGTATGCCTCATTCAACGAAACCTCCCAAAAAAAGTAGCATTGCAACTTGTGCTTGTATTTCCTCGCACTGTCTCCATTGCGAGCCAATCAAGATAAGGAGCAAAAAAGGCAGAAGAGAGGCCAGAGAGAAAAAGACTAAACGGTGTTGGGCGAGGAGCCATTGACAGCATCGATGCGCCAGGGCCGGAAGTCGGCGTCCTGAACCTGGGACACGAGGGTGGCATAGCCGGCGTTGGGGTCCACGGAGAGGATGCGACAGCGGTTCTCTGCCATCAGCTTCTGCAGCTCCAGCTCGTAGCCCACGTTGCCACCTGTTGCTTGTCATCTTTACTGGGTTTTTGACTCTTTTCGGAAATGCTAGGGTTGCATGTTTTGTCAGCAAAAAGGTTGGTTGAGAGAAGAGCTCCAGTTTTTTGGAAATTTAAAGTACGAATCGAATGTTTGACCGCGGAGCGGCCCGAAGGGCCGCTCCGCGGTCTATAGAGGTTACTGAACTTTTGTCCTCAGGTATATATATATATATATATATGTCTGGAAATGCTGTCCACGGGCGAATTCTCAACGGATTGGGACAAACTTTTTTTTTCCTGAAAGGTAATGCAATTTTAGGAAGATCTGGAGGGGTGGAACCGGTTTCCGAGCATTTGAAACGTTACTTTTTTGGGTAGAAAGGTTGAAAATTTGGGTATGCTGTAAAAGGCTCAATTCTCAACGGATTTTGACAAACTTTTTTTTCCCTGAAAGGTAATAAAATTTTAGGAAGATCTTGAGTGGTGGAATCGGTTTCCGAGCATTTGAAACATTACTTTGTTGGGTAGAATGGTTAAAAAATGGGGTATGCTGTAAAATGCTCAATTCTCAACGGATTTTGACAAACTTTTTTTTCCCTGAAAGGTAATAAAATTTTAGGAAGATCTTGAGTGGTGGAATCGGTTTCCGAGCATTTGAAACATTACTTTGTTGGGTAGAATGGTTAAAAAATGGGGTATGCTGTAAAATGCTCAATTCTCAACGGATTTTGACAAACTTTTTTTTCCCTGAAAGGTAATAATATTTTAGGAAGATCTGGAGGGGTGGGAACGGTCCCGGGGCATTTAAAACATTACTTTTTTGGGTAGAAAGTTTGCAAAATGGGGTGTGTTGAGAAATGGTGAATTCTCAGTGGATTTGGACAAACTTTTTTTTTTGCTGAAAGGTATTAACATTTTAGGAAGATCTGGAGGGGTGGAACCGGTCCCGAAGCATTTGAAACATTACTTTTTTGGGTAGAAAGGTTGAAAAGTGGGGTATACTGAGAAATGGCGAATTCTCAATGGATTTAGACAAACTTTTGTTTCCCTGAAAGGTAATAACATTTTAGAGAGATCTGGAGGTTTGAACCTGGTCCTGGAGCATTTGAAACATTACTTTTTTGGGTAGAATGTCTGAAAAATGGGGTACATTGAGAAATGGCGAATTCTCAATGGATTTGGACAAACTTTTATTTCGTATTAAAAAATTAAAAATGAGCATTAAAATGTAAATTAAGAGCATTGGCATGGAATTGTAAGCTGCTAAGTTGTGTGGGAAGTTGTGGGCTGTGAAGCTCCGCGGTCACCTATTGCGCTCTGCGCCATATACTTGTTTATATTATTTGAACTATAATTGTGAAGGAAATTTTTCTTATGATTGTTTTATGACAAGTTTGATGATTGTGTTTCGAGATTGGTCTTTCAAGATATGTTGTCAATTGGAGGGAGCTGGTTTCCTGATTCTTTAACAAAGGATGGGAACCGACGCCGAGAGAAATGACGTGGCAGGGCTTGCGAAAAAGCCAAGGATTACAGATCCATTTCCCGCCATCTCCGATCGGGCCTACCCTCAGTTTCGTTTCGCAACTAATCTGGAAGAAAATCACGTCATTGTGCTATTCTTATTTCTCCCAATCTTTCTTTTCTTTATTGATTTGCCCAATCAAGCATAAAAAACAAGCATAGTTGCGAAACATTTAGCTTCGTGATTTCATGGGAAACATCTTTTATGACAGATAAATGTATTTCTTATTTTCCATTTTTCACCCTTTCATCTGCTAGGACACATAAATGAACACACCTCAGGCACTAGAGCGTAGTGGAATTCGGGGAATCGGGTGACTTTCTCGATGTATTTCTGCCTTATCGCCTCCTGACTCTGGTAGAAAAGTCTTTGTATCGTTACGCCCTGGTCAGAAACCCATTGCTCCGTTTCACGACCTGCTCAATATTGAGTCATCAGCCATGGCCAAAGAAAATGCTAACTTTACTTACCACCCTTTGGGTCGAAATTCGAAGAATGATTGAGGAAAAGCAGCAGCATAAGGGCAAGCAGGAAAACCAGCAGATACTTCAAATGCGATTCGCCCATACTGTACAAGTTAGCTGCCTGCGCTGTGCAATGAATAACTTGCAAGATTAGCCAAGCCAATTGTCATTGATCAATAGACGGTTGCTAGGCAAATGCGCTGTTAATGGCATTGGTAAGCTCCTAAGCTGATGGAAATGCCTCCACATAAAACTCGCCCTTTGTGCCTCTCATGCATTGCAAACATAGCACAAAACGAGAGCAATACACATCGTTTCAAAAACGGGGGAAATCCTGCTGTCCGCAATAAAAACCGGACAAAACCATTGAATCTCCGCTTAGGTGAAAAGAATGGCTCGGTGCTCAATACATTCTAAGCAAACTACAAATGGGAACACGCACCTCATTATCAAAAAATAGGTTGAGAAACGTTATTGAAGCAGCCTACTATTAGTTTAATTTAGCAAATCTTTGTTTGATATTCAACTAGTTTGAATTATTATACTTTCATATTTTATTTTTTAGTAAATTTCTCAATTTATCTAAATCTTGATTGAATATTTAAGTGTGAAAGTCAGGTAATGTAAAAACATCATCCAGCGTACGAAAACGCGTACAATCTTGGTGTGCCTATCGAAATTTGAATCCGTACAAAGGCCGATTCTGGCACCCCTACAATGCGTGCAAAGTGGAGTTCCTAAACAAACCTTACGTCATTCAAACGTTTAAAATGTTTTTAATTTGATTTGACCGTACTTTGCAATCTTTTTTTATGAGTGTTTAACAGTAATGAACCAACTAATGAAATGCCAATAATCAAATTTTCGAAATATGTGTTTTTTGATAGATGATAAAGAAATGCGAGGGGGTAAACACGAAAAGAGAGCTAAATATTTCCTATGGTCATGTATAGAACAAACTTATGGAAGCACAAAACAGCTATCAACTTATAATTAGTTTTAGCCTAGGAAAGCTAGGTTTGCCGAAACCCCATAATTAGTGAGGAGCATTGCTTAGTGTCATGGTAATGGCACTCTGCGATCCATCACTGGATAAACAAGCCTAAGCATACTTTGAGTAGGGCTAATATGGCTTGCTGGTGCAGCTTAAACCACAGCAAACACAAAATTTTCAAAAAGCTGGTAAATATTTTAATGCGCTCGGGGATTTAACATTTTTTTCTGAAAAACAGCAAATGGATGGTACTGTGAAATTGGTGAGACTGGAACTAGACATTATTGATGAAGTTCTCTCAAATATCATGACGGTAAATATAAGTGTTGGTGCCTATTTCTCAGGCTCTGAGGCCATTTAGGGCTCTGACGCTCTCACCCTATCATTAATTTCTCTCCTGCGTTTCTGTGCTTAGTCAATATTCTCATCAAAGTTTTTTTTTGACAATACCTGAAAACACGAATACAAAAAACAAAAACTCCGCCAAACAAGCGTCGATATAATTTTTTAAAGTGAAAAATTCAGCTGCTTCTTTGAAGCATACGCCCGCTTTCATCAGACTAATTATTACTGGCTAGAAAGCGCTCTCTTTTCTATCTATGCCTCCATATCTTTTTATGCCCTTTTTTATTGAGCAGAAATATCGCGAAAGCCAGTCTGTCTGAAAGGAACAACCCAAGTCCTAATATTCGATCCATTTGGTTTTCCCTTACTGCTTGAATTTACTGTAAGTTTCGGGAAAAGACGGTTGAAATATGCATGTCATTTAGGGACTATTAAAAATAGCATTTTCTCCTGATTTCTTAAACATCACAGCTTTGGCATGAGAAGGCATGCAGTAAAACGAATAAAAGAGGCACATTGGGCAGCTTAATTCAAAGGGGTATAATCAAAGTTATAACTGAAAACCAAATGATAGATCCTTGCACAGTGCACAAGAAGCCAATGCCGCGTGTAGCTTCTGCTGCAAGATGCTGCCGTGACGTCACCCGCTAAATGTTTGACACCTCCAACATTATTGCTTGTGGTGCCATGAATGACATTGTTTCATGCCCGAAATTGCTCTTCAGGCAAGCTTTCTAAAGTCATGGAAGCCTGAGCTTCGTATCTATCATGTCTCCATCATCAAAAGCCAGTAAAATACAAAGAACCTGAGAGATTCGAATAGTTTACCACAACTATCTATTGCGACAGGGCAAAGGATTGCTAGCCCATAACATTACTGTCCCTTGGGATTATTGGAGATTAGAGCCGCCCTAGAGTAGAGCTCTAGAGGTAGTTTTGGAAAGGGCATGATACGTGAGCCTTTTGAAGTAGGTTGTCGGGTACGGTGGAGGGTCGACGGGTTCGATGATGACCGTGCTCCAGGTCCCGGAACATGGACTGGAGCTCGTCCAGTTGGTTCGTCAAGTGATCCACCTCCCAACACCATCCTTCCGCCTTTTCATCAGGAAACCAATGGGAAACCTTGTGTATCATCAGTTTCCGATAGAAGGTATAGGTGAAGACGAGGAAGAGGATGAAGACGGGGATGAGGATTGCCGTCGTCACATAGGCAGCCTCTGGATAGCCCGCCTCCTCAAATCGGTTGCAAAATGCTCACCCGGATTTTAAAGGGAGAGTATCAGGAATGTCACCCCCCTCAGATCGTGCTGGATTTTTTTTTGTGAGAAGGCTATGCTAAAGTGAGCTTGCAAGCATATTTGGTTTAAGCACTTTTAAGTAAAAATTTTGAGAAATAAAATCCCAAAGTTTTCCATGTTATAAGATAGGGGTGGCAAATTTTGGGCATAAAAAAATTCGCCAAAAATTCAATTTTTGTTCCCCTCTCTTCCCCGCTCAATGGTGACTGGATATAACGAAAATCTAAATATTTAGCCAATAAAAGTCAACAATATTGAAGCGCTGTTTAGCGCGCAGCCCAAAATGTGACTGCTCCCTACATTTTGACTTACCGAAATAAACGATGTTTCAATGACTTGATTTATAGCTTTTGTACGCAACAAATGGTTTGATTGATTCAAGTGTTAAATCTTAGCTAAATAAATTATCTGATGTTGTCAAACTATTGTATTTCAGCACAAAGCATCATTGAAACAATTGTTGCCACACTTTTTAGCATCATTTGTCTCTATATGGCCCTTTAACATGCAATAAAGCTTAAAATTGGTCAATATTCTTCTAGCCGGAAAGCTTGCCTTTCTACCCAATCACTTTATATTTCACATTATTTAGAATTTGCTCAGGTGAGCTGCAGTGTGTTTGATCATTTTAAAATCAATATCTAGCTTTTAAAATGGGCCATTTAACAACGCTCTATCTTAAGAGGCGTTTTTTGATAGGAGCACGAATCCAACAAAGGGAGGTGAACATGAAATTTTTTACCCCCTTTTTTTATTGCAGAATCTGAATCTCCATACATTTTTATGTAACTCCACCAATTTTGGGCGAAAAATATGCAGAAATGGGCTCGCAACAGCTCCAAACGTAAAGGGAGGTCGAAAATTGGGCAAAATTTGCGTTTCAGGTACTTGCTGTCAAATAAAGCCCGATTTCTCAGGTTTTTAAAGTCAAAGTATAGGTATTATGGGTATCAATCGAAACCTTACAATCTAACAAAGATCACTGTGCCCTTTGTTCTGCTCAAAAATATTTATGTGTGAAGAAAACCGCAAGAATCTTATCAATTTGCAAAAACTCGATTTTGCCAATTTTGTCAAAAATAGAAGATTTCTCAAAATTTTTGTATTAATTTCGCCCTCAAAACTATCATTTTCGTTTTTCTCATGAAATTTTGGTCTAGAAAACATAAGAATATTTAAAAATGAAGGTGAGCCCAAAAGAATATTTTCAATTTTTTACGTCAGCTTCCAAATTTGGCCTATGTTATAACATAGGCCAGTTTTGCAAGGGACAAATTTTGGTGCCAAAAAACTTCCTGCTCAACTGAATCTCCATAACTCCCGGTTTCCTTTTGTGAGCAGCTTACCCTAAGCCTTATGCAAGTATCTACCAAGAAAAATTACTGAGTCTTCAATTTATTTTTTGAAAAATTGTCCAATGTATGACGGCAAGTCCAAAATTTGCCCTATGTTATAACATAGGCCCAAAGTGACCAAAAAAATTTTTGTCTTGAAATATAATTTCAATGCCCTAAATCGATGCACTGGCCTCAAATACACCCGAAAATATCATTTTTATGCATAATTTTGAATATTTTTGAATTTTGAAAATTTTTAATTTCTTGACCATTTTAGTCTCAAACAGAGAAAATGATTGAAAAATTCACAATTCAAAAATATTCAAAATTATGCATAAAAATGATATTTTCGGGTGTATTTGAGGCCAGTGCATCGATTTAGGGCATTGAAATCATATTTCAAGACAAAAATTTTTTTGGTCACTTTGGGCCTATGTTATAACATAGGGCAAATTTTGGACTTGCCGTCATACATTGGACAATTTTTCAAAAAATAAATTGAAGACTCAGTAATTTTTCTTGGTAGATACTTGCATAAGGCTTAGGGTAAGCTGCTCACAAAAGGAAACCGGGAGTTATGGAGATCCAGTTGAGCAGGAAGTTTTTTGGCACCAAAATTTGTCCCTTGCAAAACTGGCCTATGTTATAACATAGGCCAAATTTGGAAGCTGACGTAAAAAATTGAAAATATTCTTTTGGGCTCACCTTCATTTTTAAATATTCTTATGTTTTCTAGACCAAAATTTCATGAGAAAAACGAAAATGATAGTTTTGAGGGCGAAATTAATACAAAAATTTTGAGAAATCTTCTATTTTTGACAAAATTGGCAAAATCGAGTTTTTGCAAATTGATGAGATTCTTGCGGTTTTCTTCACACATAAATATTTTTGAGCAGAACAAAGGGCACAGTGATCTTTGTTAGATTGTAAGGTTTCGATTGATACCCATAATACCTATACTTTGACTTTAAAAACCTGAGAAATCGGGCTTTATTTGACAGCAAGTACCTGAAACGCAAATTTTGCCCAATTTTCGACCTCCCTTTACGTGTGGAGCTGTTGCGAGCCCATTTCTGCATATTATTCGCCCAAAATTGGTGGAGTTACATAAAAATGTATGGAGATTCAAATTCTGCAATAAAAAAGGGGGGTAAACAAGTATATGGCGCAAAGCGCAATAGGTGACCGCGGAGCACATAGTTCTGTGGTTTCTCCACCATTTTCAAAAGTAAGCACAGATTTGGAATTGCTATATACGACTTGTGAACAAAAAAACTCAAGTGTTCTGTTCAATTATCAGCCGTTCAGCTGCTACTAATTATTGATGCTATTGTCATGCGCGAAAGTTTGTCACTCAAGAGGGAAAGTCTGTGGTTTCTCAACCATTTTCAAAAGTAAGCACAGATTTGGAATTGCTATATACGACTAGTGAACAAAAAAACTCAAGTGTTCTGTTCAATTATCAGCCGTTCAGCTGCTACTAATTATTGATGCTTTTGTTATGCGCAAAAGTTTGTCACTCAAGAGGAAAAGTCTGTGGTTTCTCAACCATTTTCAAAAGTAAGCACAGATTTGGAATCGTTATATACGACTTGTGGACAAAAAAACTCAAGTGTTCTGTTCAATTATCAGCCGTTCAACTGCTACTAATTATTGATGCTATTGTCATGCACAAAAGTTTGTCACTCAAGAGGGAAAGTCTGTGGTTTCTCAACCATTTTCAAAAGTAAGCACAGATTTGAAATTGCTATATACGACTTGTGAACAAAAAAACTCAAGTGTTCTGTTCAATTATCAGCCGTTCAGCTGCTACTAATTATTGATGCTATTGTCATGCGAGAAAGTTTGTCACTCAAGAGGGAAAGTCTGTGGTTTCTCAACCATTTTCAAAAGTAAGCACAGATTTGGAATTGCTATATACGACTAGTGAACAAAAAAACTCAAGTGTTCTGTTCAATTATCAGCCGTTCAGCTGCTACTAATTATTGATGCTTTTGTTATGCGCAAAAGTTTGTCACTCAAGAGGAAAAGTCTGTGGTTTCTCAACCATTTTCAAAAGTAAGCACAGATTTGGAATCGTTATATACGACTTGTGAACAAAAAAACTCAAGTTGTCGGTGCAATTCTCAAGATTACAGTAGCTACATCGCAAAAACTGTATATTGCAATGTTAAAACCTTTTTACCCAAATAAGTAAGGTTTCAAATGCTCGGAAACCGGGTCTACCCCTCCAGATCTTATTAAAATTGCATTACCTTTCAGGAAAAAAAAATTTTGTCCCAATCCGTTGAGAATTCGCCCGTTCCCAGCATGTCCAGGAACATATACACACATATATATATATATATATATATATGAGGACAAAAGTTGAGTAACCTCTATAGACCGCGGAGCGGCCCTTCGGGCTGCTCCGCGGTCAAAAATTTCATGTTCACCCGATTCTTGCTCCTCTCATAAAACGCCTCTTAAAGTCAGAGCTGTTTTAGGAGTAGCTAACATGCCTTGCAAGATACTTGCGCAACCAATTATCTTCCAATTAAGTCTCAGTCAAATTGGTGACACCGTCATTTCTGATACCCTCCCTTTAAGAAATCTTTATTTCGATCTTTGAAAATATCGACTTTTGTGTATTTCGATTCGATTTTTGAAAATTGTCGAGAAAAATTTCGATTTCTTTTAAAGCGAATGACAGAGAGTAGTAACAATAAATTTAATCCAGAAGACGATGGCTATTTCCAGCAGGAACAGCAGTAGGCCTAGACAGGTGGAGAAGAACCAGGAGAGTTCTATGTACCTCAAAAAAATAGTCCATTTTTTCCAATAATGACTACGGATACTGCTGGGTACCATTTGAGGCGGACGTGCGGGGAGTCCCTGGAGGAAGAGGTTTCCAGGTGTGGCAGGATGCAGGTGGACATCATCAAGGCTGCAAATCTTTGCATATGAGGCGCTTACTAAAATTTCTCAAAAATCAGCCCAGCACCTAGCAAGTGGACAGAGACCAGGCAGGTGGTGATGACGCCGAATGGGACTAGCAGATGCCGAGTACCAGTGTCGTGGCCGTAGTCCAGCTCCACCAGAGCCACCTCCAAATCCGTATTTCTTTCGAATGTTTTTCGGATTTTTATTTATTGGTCTATTTTTAAAATTTTTTTTCAATTTATATTTTTCTTATTTCGCATTTCCGTCCTCATTTTTTCTTCCAACAACTTTGGAAAAAGGCCGATTTCAAAACCATTGCGAATCCAGAGAGGAGGGCAGAGGTGCGACTGGTGGCCTTCAGCTTGGCCCGGCTGAGCTCCATCTGACGGGTGAAGGCAAGGCTGCCGGGCTGGTTGGGGCTGCCCTCGTCCTGCTGCTGCTCCTGTCCACCCGCCCCCAGCCCTGGGGAGGGGAAGGCGATGGAGAAGCCGCGGTCCCATCTCCCCCCCGCCCCGTAGTTCCCTGCAACTCCTTCTAAAGCTGGAAGAGCGAGCCCTCAGAGAGGTTTGAAAGGGGGAACCGGCGGCTGCAGCGGCCATAAGCTGGCGGTAGATGAGCGCAGCCTGGTTGGCGTGCTCCTGTTCAGGTGTTAGCAGGGCCTGGTGCGATGGTGTCTGCTGCAACTCTCCTTCTTGAGGTTTCGAGGATGAGGCTGGGTGGAAATAAAGGTTGATGGAACAATTCCGTTTCGTCTTGAGGGACATGATGGAGCTAGGACTGGAAGGTATCGCATCATCTACATTTGAGTAGTTGCATGTGGTAAGACGTCAGTCGAGTTTTCCTGATGGCATGGAACTAAATGAAACTAATAACCTGTGGAGTGGGCGGTCGATTGAAATCGTTGGCGTCGCCAATCGAAGAGCCAGCCCGACTGGAAGACTGCGAACTGTTGTGTCCAGCTCCTAGCTGTATTCCGATCCGTCCACCACCGCCACCGCTACCCAGCCCAGAGCTGGACTGTCTGGACGAGGACATCCTCTGCAATCATTCCTCCTCCTCCTCTGCCACCTCTCTGCACACCAGACAGGCCCCTGGCGGCTGTAAAAAGGCCGCTCTATCTGGGAACAGGCGCGCACCTGTCAGCCAATGCCAGGCATTTGGCTTTGTCCCCTCCACAACTCCTCCCAAAGTCTGGCCAACTCGAAGTTGGGCGGGGTGAAAAAAAACTCCCGATCTTCGTCTAGACCCGCAAAATGACAGCTGGCTGATTTGCTGCTTTTTTGATGGAAAATGCTTATTTTCCGAGAAGCGCTTATAAATTCGGGCTGGTGCGAAAACTGAGAGCAGGATAAATTGCATATGAAAGGCGGTGAAAAGGCCATTGGCATGATTGGCAATGGCTGGGAGGTAGGTACACGCCCGCTGACCGAAAGTAGTTGCCCTGGCTGTGTGCTGACTGGAGGGGCAATGGGTGACAACTGCGCAATTGCGGCTGGGGCCTTTTCACTTTTTAGCTGCGTGCTGTCAGAGAGGGGGGCAGCTTCTGCGTTTACGACTTTCCTAGCATTCTTGCTCTAAAGCCTGGCAGCCTGTGCCGCGCTGCTTTTAACGAGAAACTCGCCGGTTTACCGGAGGGAAAGAAACTTGGAGCAGAAAAATGTGAAACAGATAGTCAGTTTCGATTGAAATCAGAAAAGATAGAACTGAACTCGTTTTTTACCGTAACATTATCAAGAAGAACTGAAACAGTAGTTCTGGAAATAAAGTTTCAACCTACAATTCTAACAGTCCAATAAAGTTTATATATAAAGTTGACTTAAAATTTCGAAAACTTTAAATTCACCCTTGTGTAAATGATTCAATTATCAATAATATACATTTTTCTTTTAAGAGTGTCGACTTTCTTTCAAATTGCATGAATTTTGTGCATATACTTTATTTTCTAAATTCCGAGCCTATTTCTTCTGGGCCGACGACATGCAATGATGGCAACGAGCACACAAGCCATGACCTGAAATGAGCAGCGTTGTTTCATCGTCCAGCCGCATCCATCATCATTTGGCGGCCTTCGCTCGATGGACGACGAGGCGTGAGACAAGCATGCGGCCTGTCTTTGCCAGCAGTTTTTCGGACATTTGACCGGAGCGGCACGCAACCTGTTCACCCGCCCTTCCGCCCCTCCTCTCCGCACTTCACTAGCGCAGCTATGCTCACCACCGCCTTCCATTGCCTCATCTCCCTCATCGTTGTCGGTCAATTCCTTCTTTCTTCTCATCTAGATCCAATGCTTTTGCCGAATCCGGTCGCACCGATCCTATATGCCTATGCACTATGCCCTATCCTACGCTCCTTTGTGACGTTTCAATTTTAATGATGACATTTTAATAATGATGATAATGATCAATTGTAATTATACAATAGTGTTTCAATTGCGTTGGCAGAATTTTTGATCACCTTGGAGTTCTTTCCTCAAATAAATCCAGTCAAAGCGCCAAATTGGTGATTGATTAGTAGGCGCAGTGCCGCAATCGGAAATCCTGGTCATCGACCTCACTGAAGACCATCGACCAGCCCCTCCTAGGCAATCAACCGTGCCCCTGGTGAAGTTCTTCATGGAGCCGGTACGGGAAGAGAGCCTCTGGGGCAGCTTCTACCCATTCCGGCCCAGACACGGACCCGTCTTCAAGCCCAACTTTGCCCAGCGTTTGCCAGCCTCTGCTTGAAAAAAACTTTAAATAAGACCGACAGAAAACTAAGGCCCTGCTACACCGTGCCAGAAAGAGCGGGAGATGGCTCGAATGGGCTTCATTCCAGACGTCATTGCGCCCCTTTGCGATGACCAAGGTTACACCCCAGTTATTGCTATTCTATTAGTCGGTAGCCTTGCACTTTGCTGCTCCATCTAAAGTTTCACGCATGCACATAGACATTGGAGTTTTAGGGTTATATTGATTGGGTCGGAAATTTCACAATGTGTTTATAAAACTGTCAAAAGAATTTTGTCACATGGCAGGGTCCACTCCACCTACTGCCGCACCCTAGAACCAGCCTGACTGGTTGTCAAATTCAATCAAAAACTGCCGATTTGAAGCGCATTGGGTGGCCATCTAAATCGAGGCCCTGACACATTGCAGGCGGCTATGCACGCCTCCAGTACGCCGGCTATCCCAGCTTCTGTCAGTTCTGCGTCCAACCGCAGACCAATCGCCGCACTGCCTGTCCTCAAAGTCTTCGCACAGCGCCCAACCTCAATGCTCCCATCTGTGACTGGGCTTTTGCACCCGCCAGCCCTGCTTTGTTCCTCAAAACATAGACTCATTGGGCTGGCGCGAGGGAGCAAAGCGAACCGTCAGCGCCCAGCCCCTCTTTTCGACCTGGGTGTACGTTTTGAGGGTTATTGCTAGATCTTTATTTTGATAAGGCTCTAGCTCGTCACAGGGAGCTTCAATCTTTCTAATTCTTTTTGCATTGGAAAGAGCATCATCAAATTGACCAAAACTCGCGAGAAATTGCTGAAAAGTTGCAGAATTGTAGTAAAATTTGTAAAAAACCATTTGTCCGAACTCCTCCTCCTCCTTCTCCTTCTCCTTCTCCTTCTTCTTCTTCTCCGCATCTATTCAATGGACGATAGTAGGTATTCATTTCTTCCCCCACTCATCCCCCCGGGTCCTTGGACCTCATGTATTGACTTTTATTCATAAGTCTTCAGTTAAACAACAACGCATATGCACCAGTGGCTTAGTGGTCTAAGTGAATGAACGGCTGGTTGAATCTGGGAGGTTCGAAACCATCTTAGGCAATTATTTTATTTTGTAAATTTTATGTTGAGAAAACAACTGGTACCATCGGCAGGTCAAAATTAGATCTCTTTTTTCCCAAAATCGATTGCCCTAAGTATAAATCATGAAAATTTCATAAAAATATGTTAGTTTGCCAATAAATTTTTATTGTATTTTTGATTTTCGAATCTTTTCTCTTTGTTATATTTTTTAAATAATTTTGTTTTTATTTATTATTATTTTTTTATCCAATAATATCTTAATATACGTTCGATTCTTTTATGTTTGTCATACTTTTTAATGAGTTTATTTTTTTTTAATATGTTATAAAATAATATAAATTTGTTTTTATACATTTTACACTATATTAAAAGTGGAAGAAATAACTGGTACCATCGGCAAGCCAAATGTGGGTCTCTTTTCTCTAAATTTTGTAATTGCCTCGAGCAAAAAGTCAAGGAAATTTATCTACTACTTGTGGAATCTGCTGCGTCATCTGCATTTTGTTTTTGGGCGCGCATGGAAAGAGACACTGAACTGCGCGCCAAAAACAAAATGCAACTGTCCAAGCAGCAGATTCCACAAGTAGTAGATAAATTTCCTTGACTTTTTGCTCGAGGCAATTACAAAATTTGGAGAAAAGAGACCCACATATGGCTAGCCGATGGTACCAGATATTTCTTCCACTTTTAATATAGTATAAAATGTATAAATACAATTTTACATTATTTTATAATATATAAAAAATAAATAAATAAATAAAAATAAACTCATTAAAAAATATAACAAACATAAAAAAGAAGAAAATATATTAAGATATTATTGGATAAAAAAAATAAATAATAAAAAAAAACAAACTTATTTAAAAAATATAATGAAAAGAAAAGATTCGAAAATCAAAAATACAATTCAAATTTATATCCTATTTACATTGATTAATTCAGGCATAGTTGCGGCCTTGTACAAATCTGAAAGCTCAAAATGTAGAGTCGCTGGGATTCAAAGGGCGAATAGAGTTTCGGCAGGGGCTGTGAGTGATTGCTCTGGTGCTCTGGTTGAGTGCATAATGCTGTATAATGGCCGCCTTGTACGGTATTTGACGGCCAGTGACCACACCCTTGGTGTGCCTTTGCCCCCTTAATCTTTTGCCCTGCTCCTTTTCTGTTGCCTGTCGCAGGAACTGGTTCAGTGCCTGCTCCCTGATGCAATGCCTGCATAATTTGCGTCCAGTTTTTACGCAGAAGCTTGGCAAGATAATTTGCGAACGAAACCGAATACAATGCAAAGAAGTTGCTGCTATTGCAATTTGACAGGTATGTTATTGTGGGACAATATTTCGTTGCTGTACTTGAACACGTTTGCAAAACTACCGCCGAATTGTCTAATTGTGATTCCCGAAAGTTAATAATTTAGACAAATGCTTGAAATTAAGAGTCCCAAAAGGAAAGAAATTGAATACCTCCACGTAGGAAGCGTCCAGGTTTGTTGTAGAGGTAGCCACGGGCAGGAAAGGTACGCCATGCTCACAGACGCGTATCCCGCCGCTCACATCTGCTCCCTTCCCTCCTCTCCGCCCCACCCCCTCCATCTGCAACCGCTTCTTCTACCTCCCATCCTCCAAAAAGGCCCCAAATATATTACAATCTGCACTCGCTTCTGTCCCTTCTCCATCCCAATTGCTAGTCCTTGCCCTTTTGGACACAGCCTCGATGCAGTCTTACTGCAAGCTGCCAAGGCAACGAAGGGTCAATTAAAAAGCTGCTCCTTACCGGCTGATGCATTCCTGCACAGGCGAAAGCTGGGGGTGGAGATGATCCTGCCAGTTTGATTTCAATGCCCCCGTCCTACACTGGATTGCCGCAGCCCCAATTTTGCATTCCAGCCTAATTTGCGCCAGACTAGGCCCCCGAGCTTGGAGCGGTGCAAATAGCGCGCAGTTTAGTAGTAGTGGATGTATGTGCCTGTGTGCGCTGCGCACCCGGGGAGAGCCTCGTCGCAAGTCTTTCGAACCCCTCAGTCGCCATGCCACTTTATTTTTTGGCATCATTCATTTAAGCGATTGGAAGGGATGGGCGGATCGATTCAGGAGGCGATCTTGTCTTTGTGCATTCATTTTGTTCAGCAGGGCGTTCTTGGTGGTTTTCCAGCTGACACGACCTTTGATTTAGATCAGGCCATACTTCCCAGAAGTGTCTAAAACAATGTCTTGATTCTCAAGATCCAGTAAATCTCTTAGCATTTGCTAAGTTTTTTCATCATCTCTGTTGATTGCAAACTATCCCATCAGTCTGGTGTTTCCTGGTCATGCATGGTTGAGCTCTTAATGCAGAGATTTCTAATGCTAATCTTTCTTGAAATTGCCCATTCAGAGTCTGATTCCAGAAAGGAAGTCCATCAGCCTACTCTCATCGACTGACCAGCAAAGCCCAGCCCATCAGCCATGGCCTCCGGACCACCCCCAGGCTGGCCCGGCGGCGACGAGCAGCCCCCAGCCGCTCCTCCCCTGCCCACAGCCCCCGTCATGCCCGCCTCCACCGCCTTCACGCCCGGCGCCTTCGCGGGGGACAGTCCGGGCATCGGCCTCCCGGCCCAGCAGCAGCGAGCTCTCTATCCGGTGGGTGTACTGGAAGTTGAACTGGAAGAGGCTGAATTTTTGTACAGTGATGGTCGAAATGTCTGAAAAAAGGGGTGGGAGTGATTTTCGTGGAAAATTTGATAGTAAAATGGAAGACAATGGGAGAAATGAATGGTTTTGGAAGTGTCTAGAAGTGTTTGGGGTAAATGGGGACAAGCGGCTCTCTATCCGGTGGGTGGACTTGGGTTGGAAGTGAGGGTGGAAATGTGGGTAGGAAGATGTTGAATTTTTGGCCAGTGACGGTCATAATGTTTTTCCAATTTTCTGAAAAAAAAGGATGGGAGCAATTTTTGTGGAAAATTTGATTGGAAAATCGAAGAAAAATGGGGGGAAATTAATGGTTTTGGAAGGGTCTAGAAGTGTTTGGGGTAAATGGGGACAAGCGGCCCTCTATCCGTAGTTGAGTTGGAAGTGAGGGTGGTGAGGAGGGAGAGGTTGAAGACGATGCCGACGCTGCCGACGGGGATGCCGACGATCTCCAAGGCGGCGCTGGAGGAGAAGGCCAAGCGCTGGCAGCAGCTCCAGACCAAGCGCTATGCGGAGAAGCGCAAGTTCGGCTTCACCGACGCTCAGAAGGAGGAGATGCCGCCTGGTGAATCTTTTCTCTTTCCATTTTTTCGTATTTATGGATTGATTCTTCATTTGCTCATCCCTATGTACTCCTAAGAATGGGTGAATTGGAGAGCACGTGCGGAAGATCATCCGAGACCACGGGGACATGACGTCGCGGAAGTACCGACACGACAAGCGTGTCTACCTGGGCGCCCTGAAGTACATGCCCCACGCCGTCCTCAAACTCATCGAGAACATGCCCATGCCCTGGGAGCAGATTCGCGATGTCAAGGTTCCCTATCTCCTCTTCCTCGAATTCATCTAACCTCAACTTGCCAGCAAATCCTAAATAATGCAAGAATTTCAAAAATAACCCCTTTTCTTCTCCTTCATTTCACTCTACCTCGCCAACAAAATCTAAAAAAAATTGCAAAACGATTCCCAAATTTTTAAACTTTACCAAAAATATCTCAGTTAAAAAAGGACGCCGCATTGAGGTCCTGTACCACATCACGGGGGCCATCAGCTTCGTGAACGAGATCCCCTGGGTGGTGGAGCCGCACTACATCGCCCAGTGGGGCAGCATGTGGATCATGATGCGGCGGGAGAAGCGCGACCGGAGGCACTTCAAACGCATGCGCTTCCCGCCCTTCGACGACGAGGAGCCGCCTTTGGACTACGCCGACAACATCCTGGATGTGGAGCCCCTGGAGCCTATCCAGATGGACCTGGACCCCCAGGAGGACGCTGCTGTGGCCAAATGGTTCTACCACCACAAGTCCCTCGTCGGCACCAAGTTAGCCTTTGCACCTACTGCTCAATTCCTACTCGATTTGGTGGTCTTTCAAAAGCTGTAGACTCTAATATTTTAATCAAAAAATATCGATTGGTCGATGGTGATGACTAATAATGTTGAATGTTAAAATTTCTGTTCAATTGATTCATTCAAATTCTATTCAACTTAATTATAACCGTCTCTATTCAATTTTTTTGGACTCAATGAGCACCCGCTCACCCACACAAATTATTCACTTTCATATGATGATGAGTGGAGGAAATAAAAGTGATGCAGATTCGTGAACGGCTCCACCTACCGTCGCTGGGCCTTCACGCTGCCCATGATGGCCACGCTCTACCGCATGGCCAACCAGCTGCTCACCGACCTCGTGGACGACAACTACTTCTACCTCTTCGACCTCAAGGTCTTCTGGCCCCCTATCCTGCTCAGGGTCCAAAAACGGCCCTTTGCAGTCCTTCTTCACAGCCAAGGCCCTCAATGTGGCCATCCCGGGCGGGCCCAAGTTCGAACCGCTGGTGAAGGATGCGCCGACGGCGGACGAGGACTGGAACGAGTTCAACGACATCAACAAGATCATCATCCGACAGCCCATCCGCACCGAGTACCGCATCGCCTTCCCCTTCCTCTACAACAACCTCATCAACTCCCTGCCCGTTCAAGTCTCCTGGTTGGTCCTCCAATAGTCCTGCCTCCTATGGCAGAGTGGTCTAGAGTGTGAATCCATGGGTCCTGAGGCGAGTCGGTGAGAGTCATCCGACTGATTAAATCTAATCTCTCCTCAGTGAGGCGATTCTTGGTAGAGCATCCGGGAGGATGGCGCAGGGTCATTTGAAAGCATAAAAATGAGGAGTTTCCGATTTGTCGGATTTTCCGTTACCCCGCTGAGTCCTTCCCACAAAAATTTTGCGACATATTTTCAAAATATTTTTTTGTAATCTGATAGACAACCATTTTTCAAGGTACCACACCCCGAGCGTGGTGTTCATCAAGACGGAAGACCCGGATCTGCCCGCCTTCTACTTCGACCCGCTCATCAACCCCATTGCAGCTCGCAATGCAGCTGTCATCAAGGTCCTCTTTCATCAATCCAAAGCTGAGGAGGGTGAGGGTTGTTTGGGCTGCAGCTGGAGGAGCCGTACCCGGAGGCGGAGGAGGAGGAAGACTTCGAGCTGGAGGAGGGCGTGGAAGCCCTTTTCGACGACCTCCCGCTCTACACCGACAACACCGCCAACGGCATCGGACTCATGTGGGCCCCACGACCCTTCAACCTTCGATCCGGGCGCACTCGGTTTCCTTCAGCCTTTTGTCTATTTTTTAAAATCTTTTTTTCTTTTTAACTTCGAGTTTATTCTCCTTTTATATAGATCTTAAATAAGCAAAAATGAATTTTCGGTACATTTTTGGGAATTTTCGGGGAATAAAATTTTTTGGCAATTATCTAAATTGTGCGCAATTTAGATGCAATTTTGTGAAAAATATCAGAAAGTTTTGATTCATTTTTTTCAAAAAGCTCAATCAGGTACTTTTCAGGCGAGCAATCGATGTGCCACTGGTGAAGTCGTGGTACCGGGAGCACTGTCCGTCGGGGATGCCGGTGAAGGTGCGGGTGTCCTACCAGAAGCTCCTCAAAGTCTACGTCCTCAACGCCCTCAAGCACCGCCCGCCCAAGGCCCAGAAGCGGCGCTACCTCTTCCGCTCCTTCAAGGCCACCAAGTTCTTCCAGACCACCACCCTCGACTGGGTCGAGGTCGGACTTCAGGTTGCCCCTTCACTTCCGTCAAACAATAATCTAATTTACTCTTATTCTAACAAGAAGCATTTGCTCTAAATTTAGGTCGTATATATTCACCAGAAGAGGGACAGAATCAAATTCTTTATTGTAAGTCTGCGAGCCCACAAAAGCTGAAACTGAAGGTGTGCCGGCAAGGCTACAACATGCTGAACCTGCTGATCCATCGCAAGAACCTCAACTACCTCCATCTGGACTACAACTTCAACCTCAAGCCCGTCAAGACCCTCACCACCAAGGAGCGAAAGAAGAGCCGCTTCGGCAACGCCTTCCACCTCTGTCGCGAAATCCTCCGCCTCACCAAGCTACTCGTCGACTGCTACGTCCAGTTCCGCCTCAACAACGTCGACGCATACCAGGTTCTTCACTCCTCCCTCTTTCCATTCCTCTTTAGCCTCAATTTTACCTCCCTAACCTGCCAGTTGTTCACGGCGGATCAACTACTTTCCCAAATAGGCTTAGGTTAAAACACCAAACATAGTGACGCTTAGGCCTAGGTTAAGGCTAAGGCTTATGTTAAGGCTTAGTTAGAGCTAGTATAGCGACGGTGAGGTAACTTTTAAAATGGACATTCTGCGGCAAATACCTGGAGGGGAATTCCCTAGTTTTCATTTCTATCCAACCCAATTTTTGAGAATAAATTGAGATGTTTATTAGTACCATTTTCATTTATAACTTTTCTCTCCAACGACTCCACCCTCCCTCTTTCCTCACCGACCCTCGCCCATATCCTTCCCATCAAACATAGTTTCGCCCTATTGCAGCTGGCGGACGGGCTGCAGTACGTCTTCGCGCACGTGGGCCAGCTCACCGGCATGTACCGCTACAAGTACAAGCTGATGCGGCAGGTCCGCATGTGCAAGGACCTCAAGCACGTCATCTACTACCGCTTCAACACCGGCCCCGTCGGCAAGGGCCCAGGCTGCGGCATCTGGGCCGCCGGCTGGCGCGTCTGGCTCTTCTTCCTCCGCGGCGTCACCCCCCTCCTCGAACGCTGGCTCGGCAATCTCCTCTCCCGCCAGTTCGAAGGCCGCCACTCCAAGGGCGTCGCCAAGACCGTCACCAAGCAGCGCGTGGAGTCCCACTACGACCTGGAGCTGAGGGCGGCCGTCATGCACGACATCCTGGACATGATGCCCGAGGGCATCAAGCAGAACAAGGCCAAGACCATCCTGCAGCACCTGAGCGAGGCCTGGCGCTGTTGGAAGGCCAACATTCCCTGGAAGGTGCCGGGGCTGCCCACGCCGGTGGAGAACATGATCCTGCGCTACGTGAAGGCCAAGGCGGACTGGTGGACCAATACGGCGCACTACAATCGGGAGCGGATTCGAAGAGGAGCGACGGTGGACAAGACGGTGTGTAAGAAGAATTTGGGACGGCTGACGAGGCTGTACCTGAAGGCGGAGCAGGAGCGGCAGCACAACTATCTGAAGGTATCATTTGACTTTTGCTATCCTCATTCATCCTTCTCATAGGCAGCAAAGAGAGAGAGAGTAAAATTTCAAACACTCTCTTTGCTGCCTATGAGAAGGGTGATTGTATTTAGGATGTATATCTCTCGATCGATACTTTTCAAAACTCATTCATCCTTCTTATGGACAGCAATGAGAGAGTGAAAATTTCAAGCACTCTCTCTTTGCTGCCTATGAGAATGATGTATGAGTTTTTATAAGTTTAAATGTCGAAAATCTCACCTCTCTTAAGCTTCAGTCATCCTTCTCAGAGACAGCAAAGACAGAGTGAGAGTAAGCAAATCTGCAGGACGGCCCCTACATCTCCGCCGAGGAGGCGGTGGCCATCTACACGACCACCGTCCACTGGCTGGAGTCCCGCCGCTTCAGCCCGATCCCCTTCCCTCCGCTCTCCTACAAGCACGACACCAAGCTCCTCATCCTGGCCCTGGAGCGGCTGAAGGAGGCCTACTCCGTCAAGAACCGCCTCAACCAGAGTCAGCGCGAGGAGCTCGCCCTCATCGAGCAGGCCTACGACAACCCTCACGAGGCCCTCTCCCGCATCAAGCGCCACATGCTCACCCAGCGAGCCTTCAAGGAGGTACCCGCTCTATAAATTGAACATTTTGTGAGAAAACCAAGAATCCGGATTGGACAATCATCGTTAGCTTAGCAGTGTTGCATAGTTGAGAAACATTAAAGCTTCGATTGATCTGGACTGGGATCAAACTCCGGAGGCTTGCAGGAGCGTTGCAGAGTTAGCATGTAGTTGAATTGCCAATTGATGCCTTTGCTAGGTCGGGATAGAGTTCATGGACCTGTACTCCCATCTGGTGCCCGTCTACGACATCGAGCCGCTGGAGAAGGTCACGGACGCCTATCTGGACCAGTACCTCTGGTACGAGGCCGACAAACGCCGCCTCTTCCCGCCCTGGATCAAGCCCGCCGACTCCGGTTCTTTCTAGAGCCTCCCTTCCAACCTGTCAACTCCGGAAGATGGTTTCAGAGCCCCCGCCCTTCCTCGTCTACAAGTGGTGCCAGGGCCTGAACAACCTCACCGAGGTCTGGGAGACCGCCGAGGGCGAGTGCAACGTGATGCTGGAGACCAAGATGGAGAAGGTCCCTTTTCCCTCCTGTCCTCCACTAATTTGGGCATTTTGGTTGGGGATCATCGTTCAGGAGAAATTTGGGAAATGACCTTGCTTTATTCGCAAACAGGATGTCATTTGATCTGATAGATGGAAAAGACGAAACCTTCATTTATTGTTTATTAGGATCTTTTGAACTAGCCTTGCTAGCTCTTGAAATATCTCGATCCCAAGTAGGCTGTCTCTGGGTCTGCTGATACCTGACAAAGGCCAACAACTGTAGCCAGGGACTGAAAGAGTTTCAGGTGTGCGAGAAGATGGACCTGACGCTGCTGAACAGACTTCTTCGTCTGATCCTGGACCACAACATCGCCGACTACATGACGGCCAAGAACAACGTCGTCATCAACTACAAGGACATGAACCACACCAACTCATTCGGCATCGTCCGCGGCCTCCAGTTCGCCTCCTTCGTCGTCCAGTACTACGGCCTCGTCCTTGACCTCCTGGTTTGTCCCCCTTTCATCCACCATCCCCAGTAGCCTAGTGGTCTATGAGCTGAGTGCTATGATGCAAAGGACGTAATCTTGACTGTGGCCTTTGGGCTGCCATGAGAACAGCCTAATCTTCTCTCTGAGCACTCTGAGGCTTTGTTTTGGAAGCAGTGAAGATGATTTTGGGCTGGGAAGAGAAGAGTTGAATTTGAGGTGCTGGGTCTGAGACGAGCGAGCGAGATGGCGGGCCCTCCACAGTGCCCGAACGACTTCCTCAGCTTCCAGGACGCGCCCACGGAGATCGCCCACCCCATCCGCCTCTACACCCGCTACATCGATCGCATCTGGATGTTCTTCCGGTTGCCATTTTGCACTTCAATTCGGCCAACATCTGTTTTGGCCTATTTCTTACATTTTCCCACAATTTTCCATTCATATTATCTTCTATTCAAATAAATATTGTTCAAATAGGGATACACAATATAAAAATTCACTAAAATTGTAATCAATATTTGGAATTGGAAAGATATTATTTTTCGGCAATTCCACTTTCCAAGCCCTCTGCCAGTGAAACCGTGCCAGTCTGAGTCACTTTTTACAGGTTCACAGCGGACCATTTTATCAAACTAGGGATCACCTATATTAAAATTCATTAAAATTGTCAAAACGACACTCGGAAAAATATTATTTTTTGACAGTTTGACTTCCCAAGCTCTCTGCCAGTGAAACATCGCAAACCTGAGCCCCCCTTTTCCAGCTTCACAGCCGACGAGGCCCGGGACCTGATCCAGCGCTACCTGACCGAGCACCCGGACCCCAACAACGAGAACATCGTCGGCTACAACAACAAGAAGTGCTGGCCGCGGGACGCCCGCATGCGCCTCATGAAGCACGACGTCAACCTGGGCCGGGCCGTCTTCTGGGACATCAAGAACCGCCTGCCCCGCTCCGTCTCCACCATCGAGTGGGACGGCTCCTTCGTCTCCGTCTACTCCAAGGGGGGGGGGGGGGGGGGGGGGGGGGGCGGGGGGGGGGGGGAGGCGGGGGATTAGGGGGTGTTTTTTGTTAGCGGTAAACGAATTTTTAATAAAATAACGCAAATTATATTTTGCATTATTAATAAAATTATTAAAATTATAAATTCCCAGGACAACCCCAACCTCCTCTTCGACATGTGCGGCTTCGAGTGCCGCATCCTCCCCAAGGCCCGCATGACGCACGAGGAGTTCACGCATCGGGACGGCGTCTGGAACCTCCAGAACGAGCTGACCAAGGAGCGGACGGCGCAGTGCTACCTGAAGGTGGATGAGGAATCGATGACCAAGTTCCACAATAGGGTGCGGCAGATCCTGATGGCCTCTGGGTCGACTACTTTCACCAAGGTAGTCATTTCTTCCTCCGTTTCTCCTCCACCTTTTCACCTCTATCCCCCTTCCAGCTGATAAAATTTTTTTCCAAAATTTTCCCCGCCCTGAATCTGAACCGATTATCCGCCATTGCTCCCATCCCTTCTTTTCTCCTCCTCAACCCCCTTCTCCATCCTCCTTTTCTGCCTCCTAAACTCCCTCTCCAGAAAGAAAGAAATGCTGTTGCAGATCGTGAACAAGTGGAACACAGCGCTGATCGGTCTGATGACGTACTTCCGGGAGGCGGTGGTGAACACGCAGGAGCTGCTGGACCTGCTGGTGAAGTGCGAGAACAAGATCCAGACGCGGATCAAGATCGGCCTCAACTCCAAGATGCCCGCCCGCTTCCCCCCCGTCGTCTTCTACACCCCCAAGGAGATCGGCGGCCTCGGCATGCTCTCCATGGGCCACGTCCTCATCCCACAGTCCGACCTGCGCTGGATGCAGCAGACCGATGCCGGCGGCATCACTCATTTCCGGTTGGTTCTCCTTTTCATCGATTCCATTTCATTCCACTTTCCTCAATCAAACGATCAATAGATGAATATTGATCAAATGTTCGATCAACTGTTTCGCTTGCAGGCTGCAGTTTTATTTGCATCATGATTCTATTCATTACAGCAATCCATCGGACAATTAAATAATATGCTATCAACCAGCTTCAAATGTGTTTCTTGAAACATCTGAGAGCTGAGTGGCTACAGGTCGGGCATGTCCCATGACGAGGACCAGCTGATTCCCAACCTCTATCGCTACATCCAGCCCTGGGAGGCGGAGTTCCTGGACTCGCAGCGGGTGTGGGCCGAGTACGCCCTGAAGCGGCAGGAGGCCAACGCCCAGAACAAGCGCCTCACCCTGGAGGACCTGGAGGACTCCTGGGACCGCGGAGTGCCGCGCATCAACACACTCTTCCAGAAGGACCGACACACCCTCGCCTACGACAAAGGTTCCTCCTTTTGTGTGGGCGGAGTACGCCCTGAAGCGGCAGGAGGCCAACGCCCAGAACAAGCGCCTCACCCTGGAGGACCTGGAGGACTCCTGGGACCGCGGAGTGCCCCGTATCAACACACTCTTCCAGAAGGACCGACACACACTTGCCTACGACAAAGGTTCCTCATTTTCTGGCCCTTTCTTCAATTTAAAGAAACAGGGAAAATAAGGAAAATAAGGATAAGAGTGGGAATTTTTTTGGCAGAAACATTGATGAATTTTGCGGCTAAACTTGATTAATGGACCAAAAATTCAATAATTTTGCAAAAAATTTTTTTATTTTTTCTGTTTACAGGACGCATTTATACAAATTTTGCGGCTAAACCTGATTGCTTGACCCAAAATTTCATAATTTTGCAAAATATTATTTTTTAGTTTTTGTGCTTACCAGGACTCGTTTCTCCAATGCCTGAAAATCAGCATATTTGTCTCAGCTCCATCAATGCAAAATATTTGGCAAATGGTGAAGCTTTTTGTCAGGCTGGCGCGTGCGAACGGAGTTCAAGCTGTACCAGATCCTGAAGATGAACCCCTTCTGGTGGACGCATCAGCGCCACGACGGCAAGCTCTGGAACCTCAACAACTACCGCACCGACATGATCCAGGCACTCGGCGGCGTGGAGGGCATCCTGGAGCACACCCTCTTCAAGGCTCCTTCTTCCACCTCCCACCTCCTCCAATCAATCACCCATCAACCTCTATTGCAGGGCACCTACTTCCCCACCTGGGAGGGCCTGTTCTGGGAGCGGGCCTCCGGCTTCGAGGAGTCCATGAAGTTCAAGAAGCTCACCAACGCCCAGCGCTCCGGTCTCAATCAGATCCCCAACCGGCGCTTCACCCTCTGGTTCCACTTCTTGTCTCTGCGTGGACTAATAATTGTGAACAAGGGAAATACGTGGCCTTTGATAATCACTTGGCAATAGGCAAATTTTGCACCCTACCCTTGGGTGAAACATTCCGACTAGTTATAAATCATTCCCTAATAGATTCTTGAATACCTAATAGATGACAGCCTGCTAAATACATTTCGCTAGTTCAGTACAGAACAAAAAATGGATTGAAGGTGGTCGCCGACGATCAACCGAGCCAACGTCTACGTGGGCTTCCAGGTGCAGCTGGACCTGACGGGGATCTTCATGCACGGCAAGATCCCCACCCTCAAGATCAGCCTCATCCAGATCTTCCGCGCCCATCTCTGGCAGAAGATCCACGAGTCCGTCGTCATGGACCTTTGCCAGGTACTTTATTCTAAGCATCTCCTGCTATGCGGATGGTAGAAGGCAGGAGGGAAAAATTTTTGGACCAAAATTTTTATTTGGGTTTGCCTAGAGGAGCTGAATGGGGCCGCAGGTGTTCGATCAGGAGCTGGACGCGCTGGAGATCGAGACGGTGCAGAAGGAGACGATCCATCCGCGGAAGAGCTACAAGATGAACTCCTCCTGCGCCGACCTCCTCCTCTTCGCCCAGTACAAGTGGCACGTCTCCAAGCCATCCCTCATGGCCGACAGCAAGGACGTCATGGACAATACCACCACCCAAAAGTTCCCATTCCTTCTCATTTAGACCAGGAGCTGGACGCGCTGGAGATCGAGACGGTGCAGAAGGAGACGATCCATCCGCGGAAGAGCTACAAGATGAACTCCTCCTGCGCCGACCTCCTCCTCTTCGCCCAGTACAAGTGGCACGTCTCCAAGCCATCCCTCATGGCCGACAGCAAGGACGTCATGGACAATACCACCACCCAAAAGTTCCCATTCCTTCTCATTTAGACCAGGAGCTGGACGCGCTGGAGATCGAGACGGTGCAGAAGGAGACGATCCATCCGCGGAAGAGCTACAAGATGAACTCCTCCTGCGCCGACCTCCTCCTCTTCGCCCAGTACAAGTGGCACGTCTCCAAGCCATCCCTCATGGCCGACAGCAAGGACGTCATGGACAATACCACCACCCAAAAGTTCCCATTCCTTCTCATTTAGACCAGGAGCTGGACGCGCTGGAGATCGAGACGGTGCAGAAGGAGACGATCCATCCGCGGAAGAGCTACAAGATGAACTCCTCCTGCGCCGACCTCCTCCTCTTCGCCCAGTACAAGTGGCACGTCTCCAAGCCATCCCTCATGGCCGACAGCAAGGACGTCATGGACAATACCACCACCCAAAAGTTCCCATTCCTTCTCATTTAGACCAGGAGCTGGACGCGCTGGAGATCGAGACGGTGCAGAAGGAGACGATCCATCCGCGGAAGAGCTACAAGATGAACTCCTCCTGCGCCGACCTCCTCCTCTTCGCCCAGTACAAGTGGCACGTCTCCAAGCCATCCCTCATGGCCGACAGCAAGGACGTCATGGACAATACCACCACCCAGAAGTTCCCATTCCTTCTCATTTAGACCAGGAGCTGGACGCGCTGGAGATCGAGACGGTGCAGAAGGAGACGATCCATCCGCGGAAGAGCTACAAGATGAACTCCTCCTGCGCCGACCTCCTCCTCTTCGCCCAGTACAAGTGGCACGTCTCCAAGCCATCCCTCATGGCCGACAGCAAGGACGTCATGGACAATACCACCACCCAAAAGTTCCCATTCCTTCTCATTTAGACCAGGAGCTGGACGCGCTGGAGATCGAGACGGTGCAGAAGGAGACGATCCATCCGCGGAAGAGCTACAAGATGAACTCCTCCTGCGCCGACCTCCTCCTCTTCGCCCAGTACAAGTGGCACGTCTCCAAGCCATCCCTCATGGCCGACAGCAAGGACGTCATGGACAATACCACCACCCAAAAGTTCCCATTCCTTCTCATTTAGACCAGGAGCTGGACGCGCTGGAGATCGAGACGGTGCAGAAGGAGACGATCCATCCGCGGAAGAGCTACAAGATGAACTCCTCCTGCGCCGACCTCCTCCTCTTCGCCCAGTACAAGTGGCACGTCTCCAAGCCATCCCTCATGGCCGACAGCAAGGACGTCATGGACAATACCACCACCCAAAAGTTCCCATTCCTTCTCATTTAGACCAGGAGCTGGACGCGCTGGAGATCGAGACGGTGCAGAAGGAGACGATCCATCCGCGGAAGAGCTACAAGATGAACTCCTCCTGCGCCGACCTCCTCCTCTTCGCCCAGTACAAGTGGCACGTCTCCAAGCCATCCCTCATGGCCGACAGCAAGGACGTCATGGACAATACCACCACCCAAAAGTTCCCATTCCTTCTCATTTAGACCAGGAGCTGGACGCGCTGGAGATCGAGACGGTGCAGAAGGAGACGATCCATCCGCGGAAGAGCTACAAGATGAACTCCTCCTGCGCCGACCTCCTCCTCTTCGCCCAGTACAAGTGGCACGTCTCCAAGCCATCCCTCATGGCCGACAGCAAGGACGTCATGGACAATACCACCACCCAAAAGTTCCCATTCCTTCTCATTTAGACCAGGAGCTGGACGCGCTGGAGATCGAGACGGTGCAGAAGGAGACGATCCATCCGCGGAAGAGCTACAAGATGAACTCCTCCTGCGCCGACCTCCTCCTCTTCGCCCAGTACAAGTGGCACGTCTCCAAGCCATCCCTCATGGCCGACAGCAAGGACGTCATGGACAATACCACCACCCAAAAGTTCCCATTCCTTCTCATTTAGACCAGGAGCTGGACGCGCTGGAGATCGAGACGGTGCAGAAGGAGACGATCCATCCGCGGAAGAGCTACAAGATGAACTCCTCCTGCGCCGACCTCCTCCTCTTCGCCCAGTACAAGTGGCACGTCTCCAAGCCATCCCTCATGGCCGACAGCAAGGACGTCATGGACAATACCACCACCCAAAAGTTCCCATTCCTTCTCATTTAGACCAGGAGCTGGACGCGCTGGAGATCGAGACGGTGCAGAAGGAGACGATCCATCCGCGGAAGAGCTACAAGATGAACTCCTCCTGCGCCGACCTCCTCCTCTTCGCCCAGTACAAGTGGCACGTCTCCAAGCCATCCCTCATGGCCGACAGCAAGGACGTCATGGACAATACCACCACCCAAAAGTTCCCATTCCTTCTCATTTAGACCAGGAGCTGGACGCGCTGGAGATCGAGACGGTGCAGAAGGAGACGATCCATCCGCGGAAGAGCTACAAGATGAACTCCTCCTGCGCCGACCTCCTCCTCTTCGCCCAGTACAAGTGGCACGTCTCCAAGCCATCCCTCATGGCCGACAGCAAGGACGTCATGGACAATACCACCACCCAAAAGTTCCCATTCCTTCTCATTTAGACCAGGAGCTGGACGCGCTGGAGATCGAGACGGTGCAGAAGGAGACGATCCATCCGCGGAAGAGCTACAAGATGAACTCCTCCTGCGCCGACCTCCTCCTCTTCGCCCAGTACAAGTGGCACGTCTCCAAGCCATCCCTCATGGCCGACAGCAAGGACGTCATGGACAATACCACCACCCAAAAGTTCCCATTCCTTCTCATTTAGACCAGGAGCTGGACGCGCTGGAGATCGAGACGGTGCAGAAGGAGACGATCCATCCGCGGAAGAGCTACAAGATGAACTCCTCCTGCGCCGACCTCCTCCTCTTCGCCCAGTACAAGTGGCACGTCTCCAAGCCATCCCTCATGGCCGACAGCAAGGACGTCATGGACAATACCACCACCCAAAAGTTCCCATTCCTTCTCATTTAGACCAGGAGCTGGACGCGCTGGAGATCGAGACGGTGCAGAAGGAGACGATCCATCCGCGGAAGAGCTACAAGATGAACTCCTCCTGCGCCGACCTCCTCCTCTTCGCCCAGTACAAGTGGCACGTCTCCAAGCCATCCCTCATGGCCGACAGCAAGGACGTCATGGACAATACCACCACCCAAAAGTTCCCATTCCTTCTCATTTAGACCAGGAGCTGGACGCGCTGGAGATCGAGACGGTGCAGAAGGAGACGATCCATCCGCGGAAGAGCTACAAGATGAACTCCTCCTGCGCCGACCTCCTCCTCTTCGCCCAGTACAAGTGGCACGTCTCCAAGCCATCCCTCATGGCCGACAGCAAGGACGTCATGGACAATACCACCACCCAAAAGTTCCCATTCCTTCTCATTTAGACCAGGAGCTGGACGCGCTGGAGATCGAGACGGTGCAGAAGGAGACGATCCATCCGCGGAAGAGCTACAAGATGAACTCCTCCTGCGCCGACCTCCTCCTCTTCGCCCAGTACAAGTGGCACGTCTCCAAGCCATCCCTCATGGCCGACAGCAAGGACGTCATGGACAATACCACCACCCAAAAGTTCCCATTCCTTCTCATTTAGACCAGGAGCTGGACGCGCTGGAGATCGAGACGGTGCAGAAGGAGACGATCCATCCGCGGAAGAGCTACAAGATGAACTCCTCCTGCGCCGACCTCCTCCTCTTCGCCCAGTACAAGTGGCACGTCTCCAAGCCATCCCTCATGGCCGACAGCAAGGACGTCATGGACAATACCACCACCCAAAAGTAACCTGTCTTCTATAGTTTATAATTCATTGTTAGAATTTTAATTTTTTTATTTTTCTCAAAATTATCAAAGTTTTTGAAGAATTTCATTAATTTTTCATTTACAAAAACCTTAATTTCTTTGACACCGAATTTTATATTTTTCATTTGCTGTCGATTTTTTGGAACGCTGAAAAATGAATAATAACAGAAAAATTCTAACACGGCTTTAAATAGGGCTCTTAATTTTTTCGGACGCTGAAAAATGAAAAATGACAAGAAAATTCTTACCTGGCTTAAAATAGGGCGCAAAATTGTAAGGTACTGGGTGGACGTGCAGCTGCGCTGGGGCGACTACGACTCCCATGACGTGGAGCGCTACTCGCGGGCCAAGTTCCTGGACTACACCACCGACAACATGTCCATCTACCCCTCCCCCTGCGGCGTGTTGGTGGCCGTGGACCTGGCCTACAACCTCTACTCCGCCTACGGCAACTGGTTCCCCGGCGCCAAGCCCCTCATGCGCCAGGCCATGGCCAAGATCATCAAGGCCAACCCCGCCTTCTACGTCCTCCGCGAGCGCATCCGCAAAGGCCTCCAGCTCTACTCCTCCGAGCCCACCGAGCCCTACCTCACCAGCCAGAACTACGGCGAGCTCTTCTCCAACCAGATCATCTGGTTCGTGGACGACACCAACGTCTACCGCGTCACCATCCACAAGACCTTCGAGGGCAACCTCACCACCAAGCCCATCAACGGCGCCATCTTCATCTTCAACCCCCGCACCGGCCAGCTCTTCCTCAAGATCATCCACACCTCCGTCTGGGCCGGCCAGAAGCGACTCTCCCAACTGGCCAAGTGGAAGACTGCTGAGGAGGTGGCGGCCTTGATCCGATCCCTCCCTGTGGAGGAACAGCCTCGTCAGATCATCGTCACCCGGAAGGCCATGCTGGACCCCCTGGAGGTGCATCTGCTGGACTTCCCCAACATCGTCATCAAGGGCTCCGAGCTGATGCTCCCCTTCCAGGCCTGCATGAAGGTGGAGAAGTTCGGCGACCTCATCCTGAAGGCCACGGAGCCCCAGATGGTGCTGTTCAACCTCTACGACGACTGGCTGAAGACCATCAGCAGCTACACAGCCTTCTCCCGGCTCATCCTCATCCTGCGCGGCATGCACATCAACCCCGACAAGACCAAGGTCATCCTGAAGCCCGAGAAGACCACCATCACCGAGGCCCACCACATCTGGCCCAGCCTCTCCGACGAGGAGTGGATCAAGGTGGAGCTGTCGCTCAAGGACATGATCCTCGCCGACTACGGGAAGAAGAACAACGTCAACACGGAGTCCCTCACCCAGTCCGAGATCCGGGACATCATCCTCGGCATGGAGATCTCCGCACCATCAGCTCAGCGCCAGCAGATTGCGGAGATCGAGAAGCAGACGAAGGAGCAGAGCCAGATCACGGCCACGACGACGAGGACGGTGAACAAGCAGGGCGACGAGATCATCTCCTCCACCACCTCCAACTACGAGACGCAGTCCTTCGCCTCGAAGACGGAGTGGCGGGTGCGAGCTATCTCGGCCACCAATTTGCACCTGAGGACGCAACACATCTACGTCAACTCGGATGATGTCAAGGATACGGGCTACACCTACATCCTGCCCAAGAACCTGCTCAAGAAGTTCATCGTCATCTCCGACCTGCGGACTCAGGTGCCTACTAGCCCTTTCTTTTGGACTAAATATGGGCGATCCTTGCCTCTAATCCCTATGTTTCATAGCTGAATCGGGTGTGCCTAGATTTTAAAACCGATCAATTCCATACAAGAATTGGCGGTAAGATCAATACCAAGGATAAGATATATTTCAAGATCGCGGGCTACCTGTACGGCGTCTCCCCGCCCGACAACCCGCAGGTGAAGGAGATCCGCTGTGTGGTGCTGCCGCCGCAGTGGGGCACCCATCAGGTCGTCCACCTCCCACAGGCCCTCCCGCAGCACGAGTTCATCAAGGTCATCATTCTTTCTACTTTCCTCTTTTCAGCTCCTGTCAGAACTGATAATCGGAATATTTGTGGAGCAGTATAGGACAGGCTCAAGCAGGCCCTTAGACACCTAGCATCCTTATGTTTCAAGGATGAATCAAATATTTTGAAACTCTTTACCTCTCTAATTCAATCTCCGAAATTGGATAGAATGAAAGATTAGAGAAGAAATAGAATAGTTGTTGTAGGACATGGAGCCGTTGGGCTGGATCCACACACAGCCGAACGAGCTGCCGCAGCTGTCGCCGCAGGACGTGAGCACCCACGCCAAGGTGATGGCCGACCATCCGGAGTGGGACGGGGAGAAGGCCATCATCATCACCTGCTCCTTCACCCCTGGGTTCCCCCTTCCCTCCTCTTGCCCTCTAGATCATTTCTGGCCTGCTAGCGCATAGCTGATGGAAGTTGACTAGCATTCGACAGGCACAAAGGAAGCCTAAGCTACCTAGTATCCTGATGTTTCAGGAATGAATAGTACCGTTTGAAATTGAATATTTTTCCAATCCATGTATTCAGATTTGCATCTTATAATGCTTTTAAAATAAGGTGGACGTCAAACTCATATTTTCAGTTCGGTGAGCCTGACGTCCTACAAGCTGACGCCGAGCGGCTTCGAGTGGGGGCGAACGAACACGGACAAGGGCAACAATCCCAAGGGCTACCTCCCGTCGCACTACGAGAAGGTTTTCGTCTACTCTCTATCCAAACGTCTAGACCTACTACAACCATTGTCAGGTGCAAATGCTGCTGTCCGATCGCTTCCTCGGCTTCTTCATGGTCCCCACCCAGGGCTCCTGGAACTACAACTTCATGGGTTACCCGCCCATTCCTCCCTTTTACCCTAGCTTCAATTATCTCTTTCAAGCCTCGCTATTTTTCTGATTCAATAGTTTGGAAAGCTGGAATGGGCCTATATTGGACTAGTCGTGGGTGGCTCATGGATTGTTGCCAAATCAAATTTCTATCAATCTAGACAGTGGGGTCCCGTATTTGAGTTTTTGGCCAAACCAAAGACTGTCATCATCATCTGAAATTGATAAAAGGCTGATTTTTCTTCAATGCAGCAATAAATTGAGGCGTGCGGCACGATGCGAAGATGAAGTACGAGCTGGCGCTGCGTCCGCCGAAGGAGTTCTACCACGAGGACCATCGCCCGGCCCACTTCCTCAACTTCGCCACCCTCGACGATCCACAGGGCATCGCGGCCGCCGACCGCGAGAACGTCTTCAACTAATCTCTGTTAGCGCTTTTGCTATTTATTCCTTCTTTGGAAATATTCTCGAAACAAGTATATGGCGCAAAGCGCAATAGGTGACCGCGGAGCACATCACCTTCCAGCTTACAATATGAATGCACGGAATTTCATCACTCCAAAGGGCAAGTCTGTGGTTTCTCACCCATTTTCAAAAATAAGCACAGATTTGGAATCGTTATGTACGAATTGTGAATCAACAAGGTATTCTCGGCTGTTGCCAAGATGCGCGGCCTTTGTTCCAAGTAATAAGCTAAGCAATAATTCCTTTTAACTGCTTCAAGATACCGCCGCAGCAAACATATCTGACAAAATTCAGCTGAGTTTATTAAAAAACCGGGAATTTATGGATGTTCGAATTTTTGAAACATCAAGATTTTAGGTTTTTGACTGTTAATCATGAAATAATAAATGTAGCAAAAAGTTTTATTATCAACATCAAGATATCACCATGACAGACGTATATGCCAAATTTCAGCTGATTTCATTGAAAAACCATCGATTTATGGATGTTTAAATTTTTGAAACATCAACAATTTAGGTTTTTGCCCATAAATTGAGAAATAACAAATATTTTGGAAATTCCTTTTGCCAGCTTCAAGATAGCACCTTGACGGACGTACCTGCCAAAAATCAGCCAATTTCGTTGAAAACCAGGATTTATGAATTTTGTACTTTGAAACATCAAAAAATTGAGTTTTGGCCTAAAATCGAAAAATTACGTCAAGCCCAAAAAATGGCCTGAGATACCACCTAAACGACTTTCATGCAAAAAATCAGCCAATTTCATTGAAAAACGCGGAGTACGGGCCCCGGAAAGACATATATATATATGCGGACAGACGGACGCAAAAATGGGGTAACTGCTAAGCGCCTTGGCCGCGCGCTCGGGCAGGGCCAGACTCCCTCGCAGGGCACGCCCTAGCTCGCCTAATACTCTATCTAGCACCTCGGGCTCCACCAGCCCTCCCCTACGAGCTCTGACGCCTCCCTCCGCGCAGGGGCCTTCGCGCGCAAAAAACCAAAGTCCTCTTTCAATTATCAGCCTCTGCTGCTAATAATTATATGCTATTGTCATGTGTGAATTCACTCAAGAGAAAAGTCTGTGTCTCAACCATTTCAAAAGTAAGCACAGATTAGAACGTATATACGACTTGTGAACAAAAAAACTCAAGTTGTCTGTGCAATTCTCAAGATTACAGGTGCTACAGCACAACAACTTATATTGCAATGTTTAAACCTTTCTACCCAAAAAAGTAATGTTTCAAATGTTCGGAAACCGGCTACCCTCCAGATCTTCCTAAAATAGCATTAGCTTTCAGGAAAAAAAAAGTTTGTCCCAATCCGTTGAGAATTCGCCCGGGACAGCATTTCCAGATATATATATACCTATATATATATATATATCAGGACAAAAATTGAGTAACCTCTATAGACCGCGGAGCGGCCCTTCGGGCCGCTTCGCGGTCAAAAAATTGTTTGGACATTTTTTTGTGTTTTGGAAAAGCCTTTTTTTATTGTAAATTTAGATTTAGAACAAACATAACAATATTTAGTGTTTAGGCTCGATATAAAATTGAAAAAATGAGTTGTCATGCGTCTGCTCATTCACTAATTTGACTGAAAGCGTTGTGCCATAAAACGGCATTTGACAGGCTCACTGACGATGGGTAAAAGAAGTTGAGCGATAGCGGGTGAATTGGCGTCATTCATGAATACTATATGTGCATCAGTGATTAGCCGATTTGTCATGCGTCCTGTACTCTTTGTCACTTTTCCTACACTTCTCCTTCGCACATTTTTTGCCTTTTGTTGGTGACTTTCAAAACGGATGTATATCTTACCCACTATTTTGTGCTTCATTTTACAAAAATGAATTCTTAATTTTTCCGCAATTACAATGAAATCAAGTTCAATAAGTGAAGCATACAAATTTAGTACATGAGAAATTAATCCAGCATTTTGATGAAACATTTATCGTCAGCATGTACATACAAGGATATTCAGCCAAAACGACAAAATGATAGGAAGTTTCTGCCTTAGAAAAGGAAAGTGAAAGAAGGTGAATATGACGTAGCAACCAGGCCACAGAAAGGCCATCCTTATAGCACAAACATCACAACCGTTATTCTTCACAGTCCGGACAAATTTACCCATGAATCCAAACATCATCCGTCCTAATATAACAGACTAAAAAACGCCCTAAACGATGCTCCATATAGGAGCTGCCTCCTTACCAACTACTCTTACAGTACCGGGATGGGAAGAAAGTCTTCATCCGATACATATACGGCTATGTTTTTGGTTATTTTCAAGAACATTTGAAAGCTTCCTTCCCACCCTTCGATTCAATTTTCATCTCCCCAAAAAACCATCCTCAAAATATCCCCAATTCCCATCCTCAAACAGAGGTGACTCTGGCCACTTGAGTTTCCGAGGCGCTAGGCACCAGGTAGGCGGCCTCCGGATTGACTGGGGGGCTTTTGGGCATTTTAGGAGGCTGGGGAGGCTGGCTGAGCTGGCAGGCGAGGATTTGGCGGAGGGCGGGCGGCACGGAGTCGGCAAAGGCGGCCCGGAACTGGCTGCTCATGGCGCAGTAGAGGATGAAGTTGACGGAGGAGTAGAGGACGGTGAGCATCTCGAAGAAGTCGCCCAGCGGGGAGTAGAAGCTGCGCCGGAAGCCCTCGCCCAGCACCCCGGAGAGGATGTTCAGGATGCCCTGGAAGATGGTTCTTTTGGGTGTTTTTTCAACAAAGGCGTCTTTTTGTTTTCTTAAAAATGAGCTCCCACTTCCCAGAGACTTCCTCATATTACTGCGGCTACAATGAGTTGTTGCTGATGTAACTTGATGAAACTCGACGTCGATGAGCAAATTACACTTTCATTTTATTCCAAAATTTAAAAAATCGAAAAAATTTCCAGAGTTTTTAGTTTCCCTAAAACGAGTCTTGTGAAATAATTTGAATTCGGCATGATCTAAAATGATTGTCTAGTGTTTTAACCTGAGGCAGCTCGACGATGACAAGCATGAAGACGATGATGAGGAGCATGATGGTGGTTTGCATGCGCTGTGCCTCCGCTGTCGCATCGTTGCGTCCCAGCATCGCTCGCCGTCGCTTCTCTGCCGCTTTCATGTCCTAGACAGATTGTCCCTGCTTTTTTGTTCCCCAATTTTTCCTGCTTCTTGGCTCAGACACGTTTTTAGGCCATCTTTGACTTCCCTCCTCTGCCGCAGCTGCTAATCTCAGCTTCTAATCAGGCTAATGAACTAATTTTCCTTCAGCCTTAACACAATCTAAATGTTAATCTGTTGCATCGGATAATTTCTGGTTTATAGGTAATGCCTAGTTAATTGAGTAAAGGAATATTATCTTAACGCCGAAAGCACGTCTCAAGACAAATTTAGCATGATATCATACCCTAAAGCACCACCCGTAATACGTGCGGTTGGGGGAAAATCTACTGAGTAACCCGCTTCTACTAAGAAACGATTCTCCTCGAAATTTGACTAAACGGAGTCTAATCTTTAGCAGGGAGGCATTTGCCTTTAAGTTTTTGTTTTGTTTATTTTTTTTTGTTTTTTTTTTTGTTTTTTGTGGGTTTGTCTTTTTTTTCTCGGTGTTATGCTTAATAGGGCAAGCAAAAACCAATTGACACTAACGAGTAGAAGAAGGGAGGAGAGTAGTGTGAGTGCAGCGCAGGGGAAGATTTTGCCGCCAATGGCGAATACCCAGAAGTTGAATATGGTCAAGTTCTCGTTCCGGAAAGTGAGGTAGTAGTAGCTTTCGTTGGGCGAGAAGTTGTCACAGATCTCCACCTGCATTCACCTTTCATTCCGCCCCACCAATTAAAAGAAGGCAAGAAAGAACCTCAAAATCCGGGACTCGAACAATGCGAGCGTTGATGTAGAAGGTGAGAAACAGGACTGGGCATATGATGTAGGTCCAAAGCACTGCCTTTTTGGCTCGCTAAAAAACCTTTCTATTGCCGTAAAATCTAACCTAAAGCTTCCAGTTTTAATGCATGTCAGATATTTTTTAGAGCAATACTAAATGGACTAAATGGATAAAAGAGAAAAAACATGAATTTTGGGCATTTTCCACAACAAATAATGGAAGTAAAATTTTATCGAAAAACGCAAATTGAGGAAAAAATAATAAAAAATGGAAAAAAAACGTCAAGTGTGGCGTAGAAGCGGTTGGGGAAGTGAACGGCGAGGAAGCGAAAGACGGCCAAAAGCGTGGTATGGGCCAAGGCGGTGGAGTGGAGGACGACGTTGAAGTTGACGTTGAAGGCCAGGTAGACCAGCCAGCCCAGAGTCCGGTACTCCAGGTCACAGGTGGCTGGCGCCAATGAGCTGCTGCAATTTTCACTTCAATGACGCTTCCAACTCTTCAATGACACTAGCTAATCTACAATTCAATTATCCACATTGCAAATGAGAAAAGCCTGGATGGGAATAGAAACATTTGAAGCTATGGCTACGGTCAAGCGGAAAGAGCGGAGAATCGACCAAGATAGGTTTTGGCATAATATTTGCCACTTAATCAGATACCTGTAGATGGAGTAGCAGAGGAAGTTGACGAGGAGCATCAGCTGGGCTATCGAGAGACCGCACAGCAACAAATTCGTGGGGCAGCTGCGCAGCCTGCAAAAACCAACCTTGCAATTTCCCTTTTCCGGCACCTGCTTTTCCCTGAAGCTCGCAAAACTTGGGCACACTCAGCAGTTTCTTTTATCCAGTCACAACTCTCTATCAACTCAAACAAATTCACTTACTTTCTAACAAATACACCCAATCGCACTCCAGCTACACCCTGCTAGCCTTGAAAGATGGAACAACGGGGTAAATTTTTTTCTCAGACTTGAATTACCATCAATGTTTATTTTGCGACCTTATTGGCGTTGTTTCAAAGAAAACCGGTCTTTTCAAAATCGATTGAGTTTTCAATCTGAGTTCGATTCAAATTTCAAAGATAAATAACAAATACTTCTTGCGACTGAGTACGAGGACGTTGACGACGTTGGCGACGATGCCGAAGAGGCAGATGCCGAGCACCAGTGGGATGTGCAGCTGGCCATAGCCGTCCGCGAACTGTGCCAGATGACCCTCCGCTTTCATTTGGAAACTCACGTTCCCCACCATCACCACCTCCATCTATTCTCCGCTCTGCCAACAAAAGCAGCGCCGAAATTGAATCCTTCTCCCCCCTAAAAGTCGTCCATAGTCCTTTCTGTCCCGCCCTCCGCCCTCAAAACGAGACCCCTGGGAGCTCCCCGTCTCTTCTTCCACCCCAAACGCAATCGCGCCCCTCAAAAGCCCCCTTCCAACCGGCTTAGAAGGTGAAAAAGCCCCGGGGAGAGGAGCAAAGAAGGATGGGCCGTCCTTACTTTGAGAAACCCGTCCCCCACCCACCCAAGCTTCTTTCTGTCTGGGCAGGAGGTTTCGTTCCGCCTATCGCTCCACCTCCTAATCGATTACGCACCTCCTCAGCTCCTCTTTTTGTCTCTCCCCTGGCCTAGGCGGCGTGGATGGATCGAAAAAGGGTCCCAACTGAATCGGCCCCACCCCCCCCCCCCTTCTGCCAGTAGCAGTAGGCACACTCATATCAGGCTACAAAGCCCCATAGTGGCCGGGGCCAAGTGCGCCGCGCATCAAATGTCCCGCGCCCCCCTCCTTGGATGGCTTTGCAAAAGGGGGACTTAGGGAAGCTTCCCTAAGTCGGACGGGGCGTTTCATTTACTCTCAGGCCGTTGCCTGCCTTTCTCTATTGGACACAATAGGTCTGTTCACTAACAAAGGCACAGCTGCGAAGCATGAATCTTCATGCCCCCTATCCCCGACTCCTGTTCCAATCCTGTTTTCGCAAAACCTGTCCCCCCTATTCTGACCCCCCTCTAGTCAGCCCAGCTGTGCTACAGTTGGCGGCATTAGCGGGAGCCCCTCGGGAGGAGACAAAAGCCAGAGCTACTGGCGGGCCAAACATAAAAGCACTTGAGGCGGTCTGATGTCCGGAACACCTGTCCTCAGGAGGGCCGTTAAAACCCGCCTCATCTAGCGTCCTGCTGAAAACTTCCGGCAGGGGAACCCCTCTAAGAGCATCAACAACTGCCAGCTGTACGAAGTTGTGACACTAGAAGGGGGGTGGCACAGAAAGCTACTTTGCTCCTGCTAATCCTCTCATCTCCCGTTTACGGGGAAAAGAAGGATTGTGTATGAGTGCGAGGGGGCAGAAAATAGGGGGAGGCAAAAGTGACTTGCACTGGCTTCCTTCTCCCCTTTCATTTCCGCCTTCCCTATTCGCCAACTTCAACTGAGCTTCCGGGCCAGGACACGGGGCGCCGCTGAAGCCATCAGCAGAGTGTCAGACAGGGTTCCTGAATCTGTCGCAATCCGCAGTGGCCAACGCATATCCGACAAGGCGTCAGGGAGAAGGAGAGAAAAGCGGGAAAGAGGGCTGACGGAAAGTGGCAGCTGCCGAAAACGGAGGTGCTTGAAAAGAGGGCGAGCCTCTGTCGTTAGGCTGTCCCCCGACTGTCTGGGATGGAAGCGAGCAACAGCAAGGGGCGGTTCACTTAAAGCTCTCCCCTGGGCTGAGAGACGTCAGATCTTTGACGAGCCAATCATTCCTGGCCTGTCTAGCAAAGGGTTAATCTGCAGCTGGCTTTGGCAGGAGCCAGAAAAATGTCTAGAAGGCCTACATTAGCCATTTCAATGCTGCGCTAAGAAACTGAAATCAGAAAAATTTTTAGGGATAAAGAAAAACTGAACAAACATTCTTAGTAAATCTTTGTTAAAATGCAGGCATGAATTCTATCGCATACCGAAATAGCAGTTTTGATTTACTTTGTCAAGGCAAAATAGAGCAGAAAATGTCATTTTCACCAAGAGTGTCTGATCCTTTCCAGCATAGGCCAGGCAAACAGTTTTACGGTCCTAAGAAGGAACGTGCCTAAGCCGCTTTTGTAATCCTCAGAGGGTCTAAAACAAATTTCATTTCGCTCTAGTTATGCGCATCGCTTTCTAAAAAAAGGTTGTAGCCTACGTCTTTCCTTATAGCTCCTGTCATGAAAACTTGATGATCCCACAACGCCATTTCACGGTTGAGGCATATCTGACGCAGAAAACCTTCATAAATATTTACGGCTATCTAGAACTGCCGTCCAAGCATGAACCAATCGACATCGTCTGGGAAGTTTTTTGCCAACTGATGACATTTGGCCAAATGTTCCACCCCGGCAGCTGTCTAAGCCAGCTTTTATGCTCACTATTTTCCCTCCATTTGACCAGCATCGATTCCTTAAACAGAGGTGTCCAATAATTCCCACCCGAAGAGTCGAAAAATTCCCACCCTATACTCCAGCCAAAGCAATTTTATTCCACAAGCCAAGTGACACAAAAATACAGCAATATAGTCTGAAGCAGCTGAAAGTGACCCCAAAAAAGGCCAATTTCAGATAATTTTGCGCCAAATTTTCCCGCTCTCCCAAAATTGTGCCCCAAATTTGCCCTGTCTAGAGAAAAAAGAGGACGCAGTCGGGAAGGGCCAGAGAATCCAATTTCTGAGAAGATGAGGGGGCGAATTTCTCGCCAGCTCCCCTCTCCTGCATCTCTGGATGGCGACTGACTCCTCCCACCCAGGCAATCATGCGCTGAGAAGTCTTGCGGGGCTGGTGGAATGGAGGGAAGGGCTGCAAGGGGTGACGGGGGTCTGGCGGGGGGAAGGGATTAGTGGAAGGGGGAGAGTAGAAAGGCTCTTTGCCGGTGTGTGTCCTTGGGGCTAGGGCGCGGGGGGCAAATCCACTCCAAGGCCCTCTCCCTGCTTATCGCGATTGATGCGTCAGGCCTCGTAAACTCTGCCTGCGCTGGCCGTTCTCCAATCCCCAGCACCGCCCAGGCAATGGCCTCCCATAAACTTTGCTTGAAATAACCGCTTTTACCGACTTTCCTTGCTAAGATTATGATGGCTGAGGAGAAGGACCGAAATGAACATAGACCGCGACCCTCGCTGAACAGCTCAGCAGGGGAGCACTCTCAAAGCCATGGAAATGAAAGTGAACCCTAGGCCTTCTCCTCTAGTCACAAGACCCGAGATCCCTGACATCATCTGCCAAAGACCGAAATGAGCATAGACCGCGACCCTCGCTGAACAGCTCAGCAGGGGAGCACTCTCAAAGCCATGGAAGTGAAAGTGAACCCTAGGCCTTCTCCTCCAGTCACAAGACCCGAGATCCCTGACATCATCTGCCAAAGAGTTTCCGTTGGTCAGCCAGGGGGGAAACTCTGATAGACTCTGGCACCTGCTGAGGGACAGGCAGCCGAAGGGAAGGCAGCAGGTGAGAAATGAGGGCGGCAGAGGATGCTGGCACATCCCCTGCCCAATGAGCCAAGCGCCCACACGTGAGAGGCCTTAGTGCGGGGGCAAACAGTCGGTGGAGGGAAAGGGCACTGAAGCGAGGCTCTTCTGGGGATCTCTCAGTGGCGTCAAGCTGTCTTCATTAGGCCGGTGAAGCGGGAAAGCCTTTGGCGGTTCATTGAAGCCCCCCCATTCCAACCGATGCATCCCATAATGTCTCTGCCCTGGGTGTTTTTGCCTGGCACTTCCCCTAGACGGGCTGGATAATGATAGTGGCGGTAATAGGGGTCGAGTTGCATTTAGGAAGAGTGAGGGTGAATGGATGGGTTGATTGAAGCTGTGCCCAGAGCAGCTGCCTATGAAGTTGGTGCTAATAACCAAAGACAGTTTCACTTCAGCTGGATAATGATTCATTAATGAAGCATTTTTCACCTGCTGCAATCATCACTCGACTGTGAGTCATTGGCAAAGCGCTTTTGACGAAAGCAAGGCAAGTAGCAGTCAAATGGTGGATTCAAACGCGCGCCGACCAACTACTCCTGAAAGCAAAATGCCTAGAGCTAAGCGCACAGTGAGGATGGCTAGTCCGGAGCTTTGGCTTCTCCTTGGAGGGATCAAGGAACCGCCATGCTACGCAGCAGTCTTCTGGCTAGAACAGCGGCCTTACGGCTGACCAACCGGCCCATACATCGTTTGTCATCCTTTCATGCTTTCCTAGTACCGCACAAAATTTATTACATTTATATACAATTGCCCAAAAATGCTACAAATGCAACAAATTTATTTCATTTTCTCCTTTCAGTAACACTGAAATTTGTTTGTCATCCATTTAGGAGTGAAAGTAGTTGCTAAAAGTTGCGTGAACAAAAAAGATTACAATACTGAAAGCTTTTGCCTTTATTGAGTGATCTTATCAGCGATCAATACGCCTGCGTTCTGAACAGATGATGCCGCTAACAGCTGATCAAACTAATCTTGCGACCAATCGAAATATCAACAACAAATAATAATCAACAAATGCTTGGCCAAATTTGCAGAGCCTTGCGGACTGCTGGCAGCTGCCGGTCCTTCGAAGCCGATCCCAAAGGGCATGCGTTCCACGGCGGAGATCCAGGAGCTGCAGTACCCGGACCCTGGGCCGCCGGCCACCATGGACGACCTGCCCATCCCCTACAAGCCCTACCAGGAGGAGTACAATCGGCAGCAGAAGACCTTCAATGCGCTTCTGGCTGGTGCCGGCACACTCTTCGCCGTCACACTCTCCTATGTTGGCCTTTTTTGGCTCAGTTGAAATTAAGTAGGTCATGCGAGATCCATATGAAAGTCAGAATGGGCTGAAAAATGGCGAATTTAGCTGATTTTGCCTCACTGTTTGACCCCGGGCGGAAAAGGGTGAGGGGAATTTGGGATGAGAAAAATTGGCAAGTTTGAAAGTTTGAAATTTGTTATCTGAAAAACTGGAAGTTTTGAGGAGTTGAGTTGAAGGAGTGTTGCAGGCCATTTACAACGACATTTGGTCCCTGGCTGCTGGGGCACCGCCGAAGGTGTACCAGGAGCGGCACAAGGAGATCGCCAAGTACAAAGCTGAGGCTGCCAAAGAGGCTGAGGCCAAGGTTCAAGCATGCACCTTGATCATATATTGATTGCTATGTTTTCGAATGGTCATTGGGAAGGGTGAGAGACAGAGAGGGGGAAAATTACGGTTTGCAGGCAGCCAGTGTGTCGTCAGCGAAGAAGGAAGGCAAGGAGGCGAGCAAAGGCGTGCCAGTAAGCAAACTCCCGCCCACTCCGCTGCCCAACTATGTGCCCTACCTCATCGTTGGCGCTGGTTCGCCTTTTGTCAATCACTCTTTGTGCCTGCATTGTGAGTGTTTTTTGCGATCAGTAGATTTACTAGCCGGACAGGGCCGGCTGCTCAGTATCCGCGTGTTTCACATAAGAATGACTTTGACAGTGCTAGTGAAATGATTGATCCTTATGCATTTTTATTGGGCTGGCGCGAGCGAGCGTTAGCGAAGTGTCAGCGCCCAGCCCCTCTTTTCGACCCAGGTGTACGTTTTGGGGGTTATTGCTAGATCTCAATTTTGATAAGGCTGCTGCTCGTCAAAGAAAGCTCCAATAGCTATAATTCTTTTTGCAATGGAAAAAGCACCATCGAATTGACTATAGTTTATCATTTGACTTTTGCCAAAAACTAACTATTTTACTATGAAAAATTAAAAAAACCATTTGTCCGAACTCCTTCTCCTTCTCCTGCGCATCTACTCAATGGACGATAGTAGGTATTCAGTTCTTCCCCCTTTCCCCCCTTCCCGGGTCCCTGTGACTCATGTATTATTTAGCTCTTCAGTTAAGTAAAGATTTCATATGCCTCAGTGGTGTAGTGGTGTAAGCGATTGGACTGCTGGATGAAATCGGTAGGTTCAAATCCTTGTCAGGCATTCATTTTTATTTTTGTGTATTTTAAGTTGAGAAAACAATGGATACCATCGCCAGGCCAAAAGTAAAGCTCTTTTCTCCCAAAAATGCACTGAGAATAGGTCAAGAAATTTCTCAAAAAATTGTAATTTTTCATTTTGAATATTTTCTTTTTGTTATATTTTTTGAACAAGTTTTTGTATTTATTTTTTTAAATATTGACTAAAATTTTAATTAAACATATAACCTACAAAATAAAATTTATATTTGTACCTTTTGTACTATGTTAAAAGTGGAAGAAATATCTGGTACCATCGGCAGGCCAAATCTGGGACTCTTTTCTCCAAAATTTGCAATTCCCTCGAGCAAAAAGTCAAGGAAATACATTTTCTACTAGTGGAATCTGCTGCGTCATCTGCATTTTGTTTTTGGGCGCGCATGGAAAGAGACACTGAACTGCGCGCCAAAAACAAAATGCAACTGTCCAAGCAGCAGATTCCACTAGTAGAAAATGTATTTCCTTGACTTTTTGCTCGAGGGAATTGCAAATTTTGGAGAAAAGAGTCCCAGATTTGGCCTGCCGATGGTACCAGATATAAGCCATTTCACTGATATTGTAGAATGCTGACAAGCCATTTTACTCCTTTTGATTTGTAAAATTTGTCAAGAAAAATATTTCATGTGAAAAAATATCCAAAAAAGTGTAAACTATTTTGAGGCACTGCGGCTTACTCGGCATTCCGGGCCATTCGCGGTGGCGACGCCACGGCCAAAGTTCTGCTGATTGGGGATGAGGACTTGTATCCCTACATGCGACCACCGCTCTCCAAAGTTACCATCTCCTCGTCTCCTCTCCTGCATTGATGGAGGGGGCTGGGCATAGGAACTATGGTTCACGGAGCCCAGCGTGGCCAAGGACCTGAAGTTCAAGCAGTGGAACGGGAAGGAGCGCAGCGTCTTTTATGAAGAGGAGGAGTTCTTCATACCCGTCGACAAACTGCTCAGCACCGAGCACGGCGGAGTGGCCATTGCTCGGTTCTTTTTCCATTTCATCCAGTCTCTTGTCAGAAAAAACACAAACATTTATATTCCTCACGAACAAAATTAAAATTAAATCGTCTATACTATCCACTGTTAGATTACAATGCACACAAAACAAATAAAAAAGTTTAATTTAAAATGGAAGTTTTTAAAAACATATTCCGAGCCTATCGCAGAATTTCACTCCAATCATGAGAGAATGGAAAAGAGGGGTGTTGCAGGGGAATGCGAGTAACTCGCATAGTACCGAGCGAGCACAAGGCGTACACGGAGGACGGCCAGGTCATCACCTACGGCAAGTGCCTCCTGGCCACCGGCGGCAAGCCTCGCCAGCACCCAGTCTTCCAGAACGCTAGCCCTGAAGTCCTTATATTTTCATTTATTCTTTTTTAAGCCTATTTCACTCTTTTTTCTACTTTAGGCGAAAAATTTGCCATTTTTTAGGTGAAAGAGCGAGTGACGCTCTACAGACGGGCGCCGGACTTCCAGCAGCTGGACGCAATCTCTCGAAAGGTGCGAAATGGGTTTCGATTTTTCGTAGTTTTAGTTAAATGAAGAAAATGAGTTGAGGTGAAATCGATAGCCATCGTCGGCGGCGGTTTCCTGGGCTCTGAATTGGCCGTTGCCTTGGGGAAGCGGGGTATGGGTCATAGTTAGGGCCAGCAAGTTTTATGAAGAAAGTTGGGAAATTGGCAGCCCAGTCAAGCGAGCTGCAAGTGAGCCAGATATTCGGCGAGGCGGGGAACATGGGCAAAGTCCTGCCCGAGTACCTCTCCAACTGGACCACCAACAAAGTCCGCAACGGTCGAATTTTCACATCCAAAATTCTTGCTCACTACTAATGTCAGCCACAATGGCCACATATCAACAACAAATTTCAACTTGGTTCACTACAAAACTACAAAACTTCAACTACAAATTTCACAGCAAATTTTTAAATGGTCGTTCTGCGAAAGGTACAACGGAAGCAATTTAGCGGATTTGGAAGGCAAAAATTTTCAAGAAATTCCAACGCAGCTCAGCATAGGCACAACCCTTCCCTTTTGTGACCCTTTACGAATCACTTTGATCAGAAGAAGTTCTAAAGGAAATTGCAGAAGGCGTGAAGATCTACAGCAACGCTCGGGTGATCGGGGCGAAGCTGGAGGGGATGGAGGTGGTGCTGGAGCTGCAGGACGGGCGACGGGTGAAGGCGGAGCAGGTGGTGGTGGCCGTGGGTCTGGAGGCCAACACGGATATCGCCGCCACCTCCGCCCTCGAGGTGGACCCCGACATCGGAGGCTACCTTACAGACGCCGAGCTCCGGGCTCGCACCGACGTTTGGGTGGTTAGCTCCCCGGCTTATTTGCTTTGATACGCGTCGCAGCACCCACCCATCAATGGCCGCGGGATCAGCCAAGACTTAGTGCCCGCAGTGAAACATCAGCCCTTTAACCTCAAACTCCGTTCAGAGGTCTTGTACATATCTTTTCTTTGATCCATCAGGACTTAGTCAGCCCCATGCACTTTGACCTACGATACCAGATTCCATATCCATCAGTGGTCATGGGATGAACCAGGATTCTAAGCTCTCAGTGAAGCATCACAATTTTCCGAATGGCAGTATTCACATTACCTCCATTGTCAAGTCACCCCAGTTTATCACCCCAGTGAAACATGCGGCTGGTGAGTAGGCCAAGTGAGCTGGCGGTTGCAGGCCGGTGACTGCTCCTCGTTCTACGACGTGAAGCTGGGGCGGCGGCGGGTGGAGCACCACGACCACGCCGTGGTCTCCGGCCGCCTGGCGGGGGAGAACATGACCGGCGCCGGCAAGCCCTACACCCACCAGTCCATGTTCTGGTCCGACCTCGGCCCCGACGTCGGCTACGAGGCCATCGGCCTGGTCGACTCCCGCCTGCCCACTGTCGGAGTATTCGCCAAGGCATCGCCGGCTGACTCGCCCAAGGTCCTGCAAATTGACGATTGATTGGTGGTGTTTATTGTCTTTATAGTTGATTTCTTTGAAATATTATGTCAAAAAAAAATCATCTCCAAGATTTCGCCCACCAAGTCCCCCGAAATGGCGAAACATTGCAGAGATATATTGACGATTAAATTATATTTGTTGATTTATCGTCGGAGCTGTCCATTGACTGATAGTAGAAATCATCGATTGATTGATAATCGATAGATTGACAGGCGGTAGTGGAGGCGACGGGTGAGGGACTACGCTCGGAGACGGAGGGAACGGCGACGGAGGAGGCAGTGGAGAGTTTGAAGGAGAGCGAGAGCATTCATGCGCCACTGAATGGGGAGGATTACGGGAAGGGCGTCATCTTCTACACCAAGGGCAAGCGGATCGTCGGCATCGTCACCTGGAACGTCTTCAATCGCATGCCCATTGCTAGAAAGGTTCTTCTGGTGTTTTTGTGCCTTCAAACGAAAAATATTGAAATTTTTTTTAAGAAATCAATTTTTTTGGCATTAAATATTTATGCTATTTCACTTTTTAAGTTTTGACAGCTTGTATATTGCAGTGGTCTTTCGTTTTCCATTAGCTACATATACAATCCCCTTTTTTATGAAATAAAGTATGTTTTGTCTAAGGGTTGCCGGATTGCAGATCCTGAAAGAGCAGAAGGAGTACAGCGACTTCAATGAGGTGGCCAAGCTATTCGCCATTAATGCTGTCTCTGCTGAAGGGCCCAAATAGACATCCCCATTCTCCATCTTTCTGCTCAATTCTAAACAGCTGCCGTCGAACCAAAACTAACTAATGGTCGGGATCGGCTAGATTCTAGGTTGCCAGGTTTGCCACTGGATAGGATTGTGATCAAATTTGCTCCTAGTGCCTCTTTCTGAAGCTGCCATTTTTCTCGAAATGGTTGTCTCACCCCCTGCAGTCCCTGAGTAAACATGGTCCAAGGCTGGGCGGGAGAGATGCGGAACAGAGCTCAGGTTTCCTGTTTCAGCTATAGTTCCAAGCCAACCTAGGAAGGGAGAGCAAACAAATAGGCGGAGCAATTTTGAGCCATTGCGAGCTCTGCTCATGCGCGCTTCGAATGGCAAGGGAAAGCAAGCTTTAGGTTTATTTTTTACTTTTCAGGGATGAATGTAGCAGGGGAGAGAAATTCCTAATGATGGGAAAATGTATAAATAGGTAATAAAAGGTATGCGCTTTGCAGGGAACTTTGCTGAGGGAGTATGAAGGTTTTATATAGAGGCTGCATTTTTGCAATTGCGTCAAAAAACAGCCATACACACGATAAGTTTCTGGTTAAGCCTGTTGACTTTAGGATTGACTTATGGAAGTGAGTCACGCGGATTTGTCCGAACTCCTTAGTCCTCTGTACCAGTCATTGTTTGAGGTGAGGCTCGAGTCTCAAACTCAAAGGACGATGGCAGAGGAGGATGTGGAACTTGGCTTGGGCGTGTCTGGGAAACATTTCAAGCCCATCAGTGTCGAGCACTTTCCAGTGCCTCAGCGCACTGCTTCCTGCAGAGGTATTTTTTTGATGTTTCCTTGATAAATTTTTTCTAAATGTTGAAAATAATTTTTAGTTGAGAAACCAGCAAATTTTGCAGAATTCCTGTTCAAGGGCTACATTTGCGGCTCAGCTTTGCTTCTTTGGACAGCACATTCTTTGCTACTTCGCTCCTCACTCATTGAGGCTATATTGATCCTTTCGGAAGTCACGGCAGAGACAGTAAAATTTGCAGGGCTCTAAAACCGAGCTTTACTTTGCCAGTACGGTGGTGTTGATATCGGAGTGTTTAAAATGGATGGCTTCATTTATTTTTATTTTTTCCCAGCGACATGGCTCGGTTACTGCTACTTTCAACGATCTCAGGTTCATATTTATGTCGAATTCACAGAATAAGTCGATGCGAGTCCACTTTCTTCCTGCTACAAACATTGTGTTGCCAACCGAGAGAATATGGTTTTCATGAAATTGTCGCATTTTCTCAAAATTAATTTTTGACCGCGGAGCGGCCCGAAGGGCCGCTCTGCGGTCTATAGAGGTTACTAAACTTTTGTCCTCATGCGTATATATATATATATATATGTATCTGGAAATGCTGGGAACGGGCGAATTCTCAACGGATTTGGACAAAATTTTTTTTTTCCTGAAAGGTAATGCTATTTTAGGAAGATCTAGAGGGGTAGACCCGGAATTTGAGCATTTGAAACATTACTTATTTGGGTAGAAAGGCTTTAAAAATGCAATATACAGTTTTTGCGCTGTATCTCCTGTAATCTTGAGAATTGCACAGAAGACTTGAGTTTTTTTGTTCACAAGTCATATATAGCGATTCCAAATCTGTGCTTACTTTTGAAAATGGTTGAGAAACCACAGACTTACCCTCTTGAGTGACAAACTTTCACGCACGGCAATGGCATCAATAATCAGTTACAGCTGAACGGCTCAGAATTGCACTAAGGACTTGAGTTTTTTTGTTCACAAGTCATATATAGCGATTCCAAATCTGTGCTTACTTTCGAAAATGGTTGAGAAACCACAGACTTACCCTCTTGAGTGACAAACTTTCACACATGGCAATGGCATCAATAATCAGTAACAGCTGAACGGCTCAGAATTGAACAGAAGACTTGAGCTTTTTTGTTCACAAGTCATATATAGCGATTCCAAATCTGTGCTTACTTTTGAAAATGGGTGAGAAACCATAGACTTTTCCTTTTAAGAGACAATGTGCACCTTCACAATGAAAATTTTCCTTTATTTTCAGGTGTTGCAACATGTGAAGTTAGAAGCGCTCCGCGGTCACCTATTGCGCTTTGCGCCATATACTTGTTTTAACGTTTTTTCGTTCGCGAACTCACCTTAGCATTTCAGTTCAATTTAAGCTGCTAATAAGAATATATCTGGTACCATCGGCAGGCCAAATGTGAATCTCTTTTCTCCTAAAAAGTCGATTAGTTTGAGTTTAAAGTCAAGGAAATACATCTACTACTAGTGGAATCTGCTTCTAAGACAATTGCATTTTGTTTTAGCGCGCAGTCCAGTGGCTCTTTCCATTGCGCGCTAAACCAAAATGCAGGTGGCTCAGCAGATTCCACTAGTAGTAGATGTATTTCCTTGACTTTAAACTCAAACTAATCGACTTTTTAGGAGAAAAGAGATTCACATTTGGCCTGCCGATGGTACCAGATATTTCTTCCACTTTTAATATAGTATAAAATGTATAAATAAAAATTTTGTATTGTTAGTTATATATAGTTATATATTAAGATATTATTGGGCAAAAAAATAAATAATTGATAAAAAATAAACTTATTAAAAAATATAACGAAAATAAAAGACTCGAAAATCAGAAATACAATGCAAATTTATTGGCAAACTGACATATTTTTGTGAAATTTTCATGATTTATACTTAGGTCAATCAATTTTTGGTCAAAAATAGCTTTAATTTTGGCCTGCCGATGGTACCAGTTGTTTTCTCAACTTAAAATTTCCAAAATAAAAATGATTGGCTGAGTAGGATTCGAACCTCCCAGTTTCATCACAACTGCCCAATCGCTTAGACCACTACACCACAGGTGCATAGGAACCCTTGTTTAACTGAAGACCTATGAATAAATAAATATATGAGGCCCAGAAACCCGGGGAAGGGGGGTGGGGGGGGGAAGAAATGAATACCTACTCTCATTTCAAGAATAGATGCGGAGGAGAAGGAGAAGAAGAAGAAGAAGGAGAAGGAGAAGGAGGAGTTCGGACAAATGGTTTTGAGTAGTTTTTTCGTGTGTTCTGCCATTTTTGGGCGATTTCTCGCGAGTTTTGGGCAATTCGATGATGCTCTTTCCAATGCAAAAAGAATCAGAATGATTGGACGTTTCTGTGAAGCACAAAATCCTTATCAATTTTAAGATCTAGCAATAACCCCGAAAACGTACACCTGGGTCGAAAAGAGGGGCTGGGCGCTGACACTCCGCTAACGCTCCGTTCGCGCCAGCCCAATTGCTGAGATTTGAGGGCATCGCTATTGCAACGCCCGTCAGAGATGGCCAAGTGCACCGTTCCATCAGTGCTGTACGCCATTCAGAACAATTTAGACTTCCTTGCACTGGCCAATCTACAACCCTCCGTTTATGTCGTCACCTGCCAACTCAAGGTTCACTCTCATTTTTCTACTCTGCAACAAAACAGTGCCAACTCAAAACTATCTTTATCATCAAATAACTCTTTACCTCCACTTATCCTAAGCATTTTTACAATACTTACAAATGGATGGTGTAAGTTTCTGAAAAATTGGGCTTTAGCCCTGTTTTTGTTATTAGCAAAGGAAATTGACTGGAGAAGAAGCAAGGAAGAAGTAGGTGGTGACGACAGCTCTGATGATGATGCTGATTCTGCGCCGACGCTTCTCCAACCTTCAGTGGGCCTCTTTGCTGGGTCTTATGGCCGGAGTGGCCATCGTTCAGCTCCATGAAGCTTCGCCTTCCCAGGTTTTGCTCAGATTTCCTAGTTTCCGCTTTCTCATTTTTTCCAGCTCATGCAAAGTTTGTCAAGTTTTTTCTCAAAACTTTTGGTCAAAACTGCAAAAACTAAATATCCTTGCCCCACTTACTTTGTACCCTGTACCCACAAAAAATATTAGCTCGATCGGAGGAGGTGCATTTCTTGGCATTGTGCCTTTAAGCTTTCGTTGGCGGCTATGCCGATTGCTATTGCAGCTGGTCCTTTTACCAACCCATCCAATAGTTTTCAGGTTACTCAAAAGGAAGAGAACTATGCGCTGGGCTTGTTCTGCGTCCTCATCAGCTGCTTCACGTCCGCCTTCGCAGGTTCAGCTTTCATCCCTTCGTGAGCTTGGTGTGAGGAGGTGGAAAGGATGAGCAGGGGTTTGGTTCGAGAAGATGCTGAAGGCGACCAGTTCGGAGGTGAGCTTCTGGCAGCGCAACCTCCAGCTCTACTCCTCCGGCATCCTCTGCACTGGGCTCCTTTGCGCCTTTCAGGACGGAGGGCGCATCTGGGAGCACGGATTTTTCCATGGATACTCCCCAACCGTCTGGCTCATCATAGGTTGCCTCTTTTTTGAACCTGAACAATTTAGCTAATAATGCACCATAGGTAATATGTCTTTGGATGGGTTTCTATTGCATCGGTTTTGTTGCTACTGGGTATTGAAGGGTATTTTTGGGCTTCGAGGGGACTGAAGGATATAGGTGCAATAAAGACTATTTTTGCGGTCGGTACTTGGTCAACTGATGTTACATGCGCCATATTTATCCATAATGATTTTAGGCATAGCTCAATATTTGTCCTATGTGCATATCTTTGAAGCAGCTATAGAATTAAGAAAAAAGCCACCTGTTTCAGGCTTGACGAGCGGTGGCGGGCTGTACATCTCGCTGATGATGAAGCATCTGGACAACATGCTCAAGACCTTCACCAGCTCCGTGTCCATTTTAGCAGTGGCTGGAGGCTCAGCCATTCTTTTCCACTCCCCCATCGGAGTGCAGTTTCTGGTGGGAGCTGGCACCGTTGTAGCCTCCCTCCTAGTCTACAACCACTATCCTCTCCAATCAAATGATTCTTAGGCACTTTTTCATGACGCTTGGTTGAATCTCTCCGCTTGTGTCCCCTAAGCAGCTAGTCTGTTTTGATATTGAGGTGCAATATAGATTGTGGTTCGGTTCTAAGGGTTGCAAATAGTATTGGCATTATAGGTGCATTTGCTTATTTTTAAATGCCATTGTCAGTGTCAGTGATGCGGAATAAATATTTGTTCAGTGTTCAGAAGCACTGGGAATGTTTCAGAAATGAATGGGATTGATGGTGATGGGTGAAACTGTTAATAAGGGTTCAACGACAAGGGATAATTGAAATAAAAAAAGCCAAATCTATCACTTTTGACGACCATGATTTCAAATCAAATTGACGCCTGTAGCAAGCATTGAGGTTACTAGACGTCAAAAAGAGCACAGAATGCCAGTATGTGTCGGTGGGCCACTTAGTGGAGTGCGTGTGTTGGACCTGACGCGAATTCTGGCTGGACCTTTCTGCTCCATGCTCCTGGGGGATTTCGGCGCTGATATCGTCAAAGTCGAGAGACCCGGTAGTTTTACATTCCGAATTTTAATCCTAACTTTTGACAGGTTTCAATTTTTACTGGAATCAGAGTTTTTTTTTGCAACAGGAAAAGGGGACGACACTCGATCCTGGCGCCCGCCCGCAGTGGGAACAGAATCTGCCTACTTCCTCACTGTGAACAGGAACAAACGCAGTCTCACGCTCGACCTACAGCATGCTAAAGGCCAGCAATTGGCTCGAAAGGTGTGTTGCCTCTACATAAAAGTTTTGTAGATGGTTTAGGATCAATCATTTTAGAATCAATGCATAAAGCAGCCATAAAAAGAGACTTTTTTTCAAAAAAAGATGGAAATTGAAAACACTTTTAAAACCCTGTTTTTCTAACGTTTTAGAAATAACGAAAATATGCTAAATGTGGCAAAATTTTCTCATTTCAACATATTTTTATAAAATGTTTATATTTCAAAGATTACTAAGATTCTATAATTCTCCAAATTATACAGTCACCGAAATTTCGGCGTTGTTGTTGCTTATTTGCCGGTATTTTTTGCGAGAGAACGACTGCAAGCCTTAGACTCGCCTTGGCAATTTTCATTCTCTTATTCTGCATAGCACAACATTCTAAGATCGAGGTAATCTATCATTATAGCGTTTGCATGCAGTGTCCGATGCCATGTGTCTTCGCAAATGTGCCTTGTTCTCCGTGAAATAGTCGCAGCTGGGACAGGTGGAACCGGCAGGCATTGTGATGAGCCTAATCCGGCGTTTGCAAGCTGTAGCCGATGCCATGTGTCTTCGAATATTTGCCTTGTTCAGGCTAGAATAGTCACAGCTCGGACAGGTGCTGATCACCGGTGCTGGAAGTGTGATCTGCCCAAGTAGGCGTTTGCAAGATGTAGCCGATGCCATGTGGGCCCGCATTTTAGAGAAGCTTTTGGTTGCATAGTCGCAGTTGGGGCAGTTGACGGGAGTTGAAATGAGGCCAGTGCGACGTTTGCAAGCAGTAGCCGATGCCATGTGTTTCCGCAAGTCCTTTCTGTGCTTTGTTGAGTAGTCGCAATTAGAACATGAGACTTTCATAGGTGGATCAACGATGCCGTTGCGACGTTTGCAAGCGATAGCCGATGCCATGTGTTTCCGCATAATATAGCTGTGTCTGGTGGTATAGTCGCAGTTAGGACAATTGACGGGAGTTGCGATTCGGCCATTGCGGCGTTTGCAAGCGATAGCCGACGCCCTGTGGGTCCGCATGTGTGACTTGTACTTCGTGGAAAAGTCACAGCTGGGGCAGGTAATTCTAACTGGTAATAAAGTTTTGGCAGGCGTCGTGATGAGCTCATTTCTTCGTTTGCAAGCTGTAGCCGATGCCATGTGTCTCCGCATGTCTGAGCTGTTTTTGGTTGAATATTTGCATTCCGGACAAACATTCTCAGCGGACGAGCCGACGCAGTTGGTTCTCAGAACTTTCAGGCCATTGCGGCGTCTACAAGCAGTAGCAGAGGCCAGATGTCTGAGCAGATCTTTGCGGAATCGGGTGTTGAAAGGACAATTAGGGCACATGTGTTGGTAGAGAGGCTTCCGCTTGCTCCCCAGAAGACCCAGTCCACAGCGGGTAAGGCTGTGATAGTGCAGCTGCGCCCTGTTGAAACCTTTACCGCAGTTGTCGCAGTAGCCAGGCTCCACTTCTTCGGCCGAATCTCCAGTCCATGCATGCTCTCTGGGGCTAGCTGGGAAGCTAGGTAGTCTGCCAACTAGCGGAGGCAGAGGACAACTGCGCTTGTGCAGCAGGTATCGGCCAAGAAGCCAGAAGACACGCCGACAGCGGTGGCATTTCTTCAGCTCTCTCATTGTGAATTTTCGGAAAGGTTTAAGCTGTAATTGATTTTCGAATCAACATTGCTTTAAACAATGCTGTGTGCGTAGGATTTTGTCTTATTGAAAATTCAGTTTACAAAGCGTGAAGTTTGCTCCAATGTAAAACTGAAAATGTGTGTATAGGAGGTGAATGACGGAAAATTAATGCACGTAAGACGGGCACAGGCAATTAAGACGTGCACTGAAGTTTTTTAAATTATTTCAGAAACCATTTAATTATCAAAGTGCCAGACATCATTTTCTGCATTCGTAGTGTTTTTTTAGCTTAGATCCCAGGACGAAGTGCGGCAGCTATGATATCATTGCAGCTGCTCATGTACAATGCTCTCACGCGCCTGTTCTTTGTTTTATCCAAACGTATTGCACTCGTGATTCAAGCCAATTCAAGCCAGGAATCTTTTGCCAAAACTAAGCCTTTTAAGGATCCAGTATACCGTTAGCAATAGCAGTGGAACAATAAAAGCCCCAACAGTAAAACATACCATTACTGCCTTTTGAAGCTAAAAGCAAAGTTCGAGGACTGAGCGGCTTTTTCAATGCGGCGTTTGCAAGCAACAACTGACTCCAGATGCCTGCGCAATTTGTAGCCATTTGTGGTCGTGTAGTTGCAGTTGGGGCAAGACTTGGTGACTGGCTCATTTCGACGCCTGCAAGCAGTAGCCGATGCCATATGTCTTCGCATTTTTGAGCCTTTACTGCTGGAGTAGTCGCAGTTCGGACAAGTGGTGTTCACTGGTGAAGGTGTCATGATCAGCCCGATTCGACGTTTACAAGCTGTAGCCGATGCCATATGTCTTCGCATTTTTGTGCTTTTACTGGTGGAGTAGTCACAATTGGGACAGGTGGTTTTCACTAGTGAACGAGTTGCGATCAGACTGATTCGGCGTTTGCAAGCTGTTTCCGATGCCATGTGTCTTCGCATTTTTGCGCTTTTACTGGTGGAGTAGTCACAATTAGGACAGGTGGTTTTCACTAGTGAACGAGTTGCGATCAGACTGATTCGACGTTTGCAAGCTGTAGCCGATGCCATGTGTCTTCGCATTTTTGTGCTTTTACTGGTGGAGTAGTCACAGTTGGGACAGGTGGTATTCACTAGTGAACGAGTTGCAATCAGACTGATTCGGCGTTTGCATGCTGTTTCCGATGCCATGTGTCTTCGCATTTTTGCGCTTTTACTGGTGGAGTAGTCACAATTGGGACAGGTGGTTTTCACTAGTGAACGAGTTGCGATCAGACTGATTCGACGTTTGCAAGCTGTAGCCGATGCCATGTGTCTTCGCATGCGTGAATTGTACTTGGTGGAATAGTCGCATTTGGGGCAGGTGATATTGCTAGAAGTTGTGATGAGTCCGTTTCGCCGGTTGCAAGCTGTAGCCGATGCTTTGTGTTCTCGCATTCTAGAGCTGTTTTTGGTGGAATAGTTGCAAGTGGGACAGATTTTCATGGAGGTTCCTGGAACTATTAGCCCATTACGGCGTCTGCAAGCAGTGGCAGAGGCAAGATGCCTGCGCAGATCTTTCAGAAGTCGGGTAAAGTAGGGACAGTTGGGACAGGTGTGGTAGAGAGGTTTTTGCGCGTTCCCTCGCAGGCCCAGCCCACAACGGAAAAGAGCGTGCTCATGCAGTTGCTTCCTGGTGAAGCCTTTGCCGCAGTTGTCGCAGTAGCAAGAATCTGCTTCTTCTGCTGACTTCACAGTCCATGTAGGCTCTTTGTGGATTGCTAGGAAGCCAGGCAGTGTACCAACAGGCGAAGGCAGAGAACAATTGCGCTTGTGCAACAAGTAGCGACCATGAAGCCAAAAAACACGCCGACAGCGGTGGCATTTCTTCAGTTCTCGCATTGGGTCTTAATTTCTGAAATGTTTGTTTCAACTGCAATTGACTTTTACATCAACATTGCTTTAAGCAATACTGTGTGCGCAAGATTTTGTATCATTGAAAATTCAGTTTACTAAGCGAAAAGTTTGCTCGTATAGACAACTAAAAATAATGTGCATAATGTGTTCGAAAAAAGCCAGTTATTTAGTTTTATGAGAGAAAACATGCGGACTTTGAAATATTTTCTAAATAAACTTTAAATAGTATGACCTAACGTTAGACTATGCTCCTGGGAAATTTGGGCGCTGCTATCATTATTAAAGTGGAGATACCCGGTACTTTTACTTTCCTAACTCTAATCCATTCTGCTGAGTGATTTCAATATTTTCTCGAATGACTTTTTTGTTGTAGGGAAAGTCGGCGCGTATAAATTAAACAGTTTTCACAAAACGTAAGTATATATTTGGCAGTTCTCCAAATTTTACAATGTTATCAAAATGTGAATCCGTTAATATGTTGCTATCATGTAACTATTCATTATAAAGAAATCTGGGAGCACCAATCAGGTCTTAGGAAACTTTATTCACCTTTTCTCCTAAGCTTAGCACTTTGAAGATGACGTAATTTATCATTGCGGAGTTTACAAGCAATAGCTGACGCAAAATGTCTTCTCATGCTGTTTGTTCGTGTGTTGGTGTAGTGGCAGTTAGGGCAAACCTTGTCAACGCGTTCATTTGGACGCCTGCACCTGCGGGAGGGTATGCTTAGGCCGTTTCGGCGTTTGCAAGCAGTAGCCGATGCCATATGCCTTCGCATTTTAGATGTTTCTTTGGTGGTGTAGTTGCAGTTTGGGCAGGTGAGGTTCACTGGTGAACGATTTGCAATGAGGTCGTTGCGGCGCTTGCAAGCGGTTGCAGAGGCCAGATGTCTAAGCAAATCCTTGGGGAATCGGGTTGTGAAAGGACAATTGGGACAGACGTTTTGGTAGAGAGGCTCCCGCTTACTGCCCAGAAGACCCAGTCCACAGCGGGTAAGAGCGTGGTCAAGCAGTCGCTTCCTGCTGAAGCCGTTACCACAGTTGTCGCAGTAGCCAGACTCCACTTCTTCGGCTGACTCTCCATTCCATGCATGCTCTCTGGGGGTAGCTGAGAAGCTGGGCAGTCTGCCAATCGGCGGAGGCAGGGAGCAACTGCCCTTGTGCAGCAAGTATCGGCCAAGAAGCCAAAAAACACGCCGACAGCGGTGGCATTTCTTCAGCTCTCGCATCGGGTCTCAATTTTTGAAATTTGAATTGTGTCAACTGCAACTGGCTTTTGCATCACCATTGCTTTAAACAATGCTGTGTGTGTAAGATTTTGACTGATTAAAAAATCAAATTACAAAGCGAAAGTTTACAAAGCGGAAACATCTCATACACTCAAATTTTGAAAATGGTTAATAAGCAAGTTATTTAGTTTTGGGCAGGAAAACAATGACAAACAAACAAGCGGAATTTAAAATTGAATATATGTAAAGCTCGATATGTAGGGCTAAAGGCTAGCAATTGGCTCAAAAGGTGTGTTGCTTCTTAAATATCGTTTGGTTCATGGTTTAGACAGATATTTTCATTGGTGTCAAAACCCGTGCAAAAAGAAACCATGGGGTATGTTGCAGAATAGGGTCTTTTATTCTACCGTACGCTCATCTGATTTAATGTGCTGATTAATGTGAATTAAGTCTGATTTATGTCAAAAGTAGCCACTGAAGTCCCAATAAAACTTAGAACAAGGCGTTTGTGCCTGTGAGAGAAAACTAGGAAACTGAGTTACTTCCACAAGAAAATGCAAAATTTCTAAATTGTTTAAGTTTAAATTACATAAGTAAGCAATCTTTCGAAGTCTTATCATAAATTTTAGCGATAAACTACTTTTCGCAAATATCGAAGCTGCGTTTAGTCTAATAGATCTGGAATGTCTTCTTAAAGTTTAATTTTTAAAAACTCTTAAAAAATAAAAAGTCGTAAGAAAAATTCATAGCTTATATAAGCCAGAATTTTTTATCGACAGTTAGAGAAGTGCCAAAGCCCATTTCAAAAAGTTATCAATATATTCGATTCGAAGCTTTTTCAGTCTTATGATATTTCGGCAGTTCTACAAATTTGCAAGTTATCAAAAGTCAAATTACCATTATCTTGCTTAGATTGTAGCTTAGCTTGTCAATTTGCCAATAAAGCTTTCATCATCAAGAAACAACTGAGTAACAATCATTTTGGGAGAAGAGTAAAATATTCTAAATAGTTTGAAGTTGAATCATCAGGAGCTTATCATTGCGGCGTTTGCAAGCAATATCTGATGTCAAATGCCTTCTCATGTCGATCGTTTTTGTGCTGGTGTAGTGGCAGTTAGGGCAAACCTTGTCAACTGGCTCGTTTCGAAAACTATCTTTTACGTGGGATGCCATGTGTCTGCGCAGGTTTTTCCTGTACTTGGTGGAGTACTCACAGATTGCACAGGAAAAAATTTTCACTGATGAATCCGGTTTAAGATTCATTAGGTCGTTTCGGCGTTGGCAAGCAGTAGCCGATGCCATATGCCTTCGCATTTTTGAGCAATTGTTTGTGGAGTAGTCACAGTCAGGACAAGTGTTGTTCATTGGTGAAGGAATTGCGTTCCGGCGTTTGCAAGCGATAGCCGATGCCATGTGTTTCCGCATGCTTGACTTATACTTCGTGGAAAAGTCGCAGTTGGGGCAGGTAATGTTAACTGGTGATGGAGTTTTGGCAAGTTTCTTGATGAGCCCGTTTTTTCGTTCGCAAGCTGTAGCCGATTCCAAGTGCCGCTGCATGTGTGAGCCGTGTTCGGTAGAATATGGGCAGCGGGGACAAAATTTCCTGGCGGAGGAACGGCCGCTGTTGCTTTTCGGGACTTTTAGTCCATCGCGGCGTCTACAGGCAATGGCAGAGGCCATATGTCGGAGCAGATCTTTAAAAAATGGGGTGGAATAGGGACAGTTGGGGCAGACGTTTTCGTAGATAGGCTTTCGATTGCTCCCCAGAAGACCCAGTCCACAGCGGGACAGACTGTGGTTAAGCAGTTGCTTCCTGCTGAAGCCTTTGCCGCAGTTGTCGCAGTAGCCAGACTCCACCTCTTCGGCTGAGTTCCCAGTCCATGAATGGTCTTTTGGGCTGGCTGGGTAGCTGGGCATTCTGCCAACGGGCTTGTGCAGCAGGTATCTATAGACCGTCCATGAAAAACACGCCGACAACGGTGGCCTTTCTACAGCTCTCGCATTGGGCCTGAATTATTGGAATCGTTTCAACTGCAATTGATTTTCACATAAACATTGCTTTTAAAAACGCTGTGTGCATAAGATTTTGTCTAATAGAAAACTAAATTTCAGATGCAAAGTTAATAGTTTGATCCAATTCACAACTGTAAGACAATTGCAAATAATGTGAGAGAAGCGAAAGACCAAAACAAGGCGAAAGGGTACTCCAAATTTTTTAAATTAATAAAGAAGCCAGAAGATGGGGAAAAAAACCGAAAATAGTCACTTTCTAATTTCTCGCATTTGTGTGCCAGGTATAATGGTGCGGCTGGGCCTAGATTTCATTACGCCTAGTTGTTTCGTTCTAAGGCAGATATATTCACAGGTGCAAAAATCAACCATGGGAATTGGGTTACTTCCACAAGAATATATGCAGACATGATAAATAGTTTAATGTAGTTTGAAAGGGTTTTCTTGTGGTGTTTTACGACGTCGACGTCTGACATCGAAGTTTTTTGTGCTTTTGTGTTTTGCGAAAATTAATCGAACTCGAGAGTTAAAATGTAACAAAGTTTCCACCCTAAAACCACATTTTTGACAAATTGAACATTTTGCATTTTTCCCAATTTGTCAGCGTGCACATGCGTTCCTCACATGTAGAGATTTTATAATAGAAAACTACTGCGATCATCTGGCTAGCCTTAGCAATATTTATTCTCATTTTGCACTGAGCACAACATTCTGAAATTGAGGTAATCTATCATTACGGCGTTTGCAAGCAGTGCCGGATGCCTTGTGCCTGCGCATGGTAGCATCATGCCGTGTGGAGTAGTTGCAGTTAGGGCAGGTGTGTTGCACTGGTGAACGAAATTTGCTTTTGCTGGGTGTCTTCATGATACCGTTTCGGCGTTTGCAAGCTGTAGCCGATGCTAAGTGTCTTCGCAAGTCCCAGCTGTGTAGGGTGGAGTAATTACAGTTTGGACAAACATTATTGGAGTACGAATGACCACTGCTAGTTCTTGGAAATTTTTGTCCGTTGCGGCGTCTGCAAGCAGTGGCAGAGGCAAGATGTCTGCGCAAATCTTGCGCAATTCTCGTAAAGTAGGAACAGTTGGGGCAGGTGTGGTAGAGAGGTTTTCGCACGCTCCTCTGCAGACCCAGTCCGCAGCGGGTAATACCGTGCTGATGAAGTTGTTTCCTGCTGAAACCCTGGCCGCAGTTGTCGCAGAAGCCATAGTCCGGTTTTTTTGCTGACTGTCCATTCTGCCTAAAGCTGGGGCTAGCTAGATTACTAAGCAGTCTGCCAACAGGCGGGGCTAGAGTACAACTGCGCTTGTGCAGCAGGTATCGTCCGCGCAGCCAAAAAACACGACGACAACGGTGGCATTTCTTCAACTCCCGCATTAGGTGTGAATTTTGGAGGGCTTTAAACTGAAATTGATTTTTACATCAACATTTCTCTGAACAATGCTGTGTGCGTAAGATTTTGTCTCATTGAAAACTTAGTTTACAAGGCCAGAAGTTTGCTCTAACATACAGCTGAGAACAGTGTCTAGGAAATGAAAGACGGAAACACATAATGCATACAAATTTTTAAAACTAATTAAGAAGCCAATTTTTTAGTTTTAGAAGGGAAGACTTGGGAGTTTAAAAAATTTTGGTACTCAAATTTTTTCAAAAAATACTTTTTGAGTGTAAATAAACCAAATTGCAGTTAATTTGAACCAAACTTATTTTCGGTTTTAACAAATAGTATTTTACTGCGAAACATTATTAAACTCAATTTTTAATTTCCCACACTTTAATAGCCCCTTTTGCTAAACGTCGACCCTTCACAGCTGGCGGGATCCGCGGACGTGGTGCTGGAGAATTTTCTGCCGGGAACCATGGAGCGACTGGGACTGGGCTTCCAGCAACTGCACAAGGCCAGTCCGGGCCTCATCTACGCCAGCCTCACTGGCTTTGGGCCTACTGGTTCGTCCCTTATGTCATCAGCATCATTCTTTGCAGTTGCGGAGATTTTTTATGTTAGGTCCTTGGTCGAAGCGCGGGGGATATGATGTCATTGCAGCCGCTCTAGGCGGTCTCATGCACATCACTGGCGCCCAGGTTTCTTCCATTTAATTCTGTTGAAAATTGATCATAAGTGCAGAAATGCATTGCCCATTTATCCGGCATTTGATTACGACGACATTGCATTGCCCTTTTTGCTTCGCAAAGCAAGGCCTCTCGGATGTGAAACATCCAGTATCGGTGTTGCATTACTGAAAATTGCATTAATTTAAAATGATTGTTTACTTCACAATTTTAACCTTTGTGGTCCAAGGAATATATAAAACTAAACTTTTATCATACAAAAACATGCAAAAAATTACGCAACATCCTCAAATTGTGTTTTCCTCAAAAAAAATTAATTTTTAATTTATTAGTTTTAAATAATTCATTGATGAATTTGAAAATTCCATTTACGTTCCCACAAAGCTGCAAATTCATCTTTCATTGATCTGATTCATCGATTCACATACACATATTCATATCTCACTTATAAAGCAAGTAGCAAATCTAAAAAACCTCAATGTGGCATCGAATAGAGCAACAATTTTGGCCCAATGCCGCAAAGTCAGGAAATGAACATGAGCGGAGTAACAAGAATAATAAAAGGCTCGATGAAATTGAGGCAAAAACTTGACAGGATGGCGAACCCGCAAAGGTGGGCGTGGCAGTGACAGATCTCATGACGGGGCTCTACCTCCACGGCGCCATCATGGCTGCCCTTCTTGAGCGCCAGCGCAACGGAGGCCGAGGACAGCGAATAGACGCCAATCTCTTATCAACTCAGGTGCACCAATTTAGCTTTTTCTACTTTTTTCGCTATTCGCTTTTTTCCAATTTTTTGGAAATTCTCCAAAAATTTAGATTGATATTTTTATTCCGTACAAAAGAATATGAGATTGAAGATTTCGGCGCTGGTCAACATTGGCGGAAACTACCTGAATGGAGGGCAGGAGGCCAAGCGATGGGGCACAGCGCACGAGAGCATTGTTCCTTACCAAGTTTGCATTTCAACCACCCAACAAAAGCACAAACCAAATATGGCAAAATATATTTGAGGCATTCCAAACCAGAGATGGAAAGTGGCTGGTGATTGGCGCCGGTTTTGCTTTCTATTTAGCTGCTAAAAAAAGTCAAAATAATATTTTTAGGCAACGATGATCTGTTCCGAGAACTCTGCCAACTGCTCCAGCGGCCAGAATGGAGCTCAGATGCCCGGTTTGCCAGCAACGCGGCCAGAGTTCAACAGCGTTCAACGCTTGTGCCTTTGCTGCAGCAGAGGTCCAACTTTTTGGCTGCAGCTTTGTTTTCCGCCATTTGTGAAAAATTGAAAATTTTATTTTAGGTTTCTTGAAAAAGACTGCTCAGAGTGGGAGGCCATTTTTGCCGACAGCAAACTGCCCAATGGACGCGTTAACAGTATGGCTGAGGCTTTTTCGCATCCACAAGTTCTTTTGGTCCTCCAATCAGTACCAGTTGAATGAGAAACCCAAATGGGCAGGTAGTTCACAACGGCTGCGTGGTCAAGATGCAGCATCCTACAGCTGGTGAAATTAGCGTCACCGGTTCGTTTGTTTCTCATTTTCGAAATTTTCAGAAAAATTGAGTTTTCGATCAGGCCCAGCTGTATCGTTTAGTGAATCAGTGAACAAAGTGCGTCGCCCCCCACCCACCTTGGGCCAGCACAGCGAGGAGGTCCTGGCTGACTGGCTGCATCTTTCTGATGCAGAAATTGCTGATTTCAAGAAAGGTCATCCATCCTCCTGCTCCTCTCCTAATCTGATCTTGGATGAACTTGCAGACGGCGTGATTTGAACCATACGGAAGTTTTCTGCATGCCTGTTTATGGAAGCTTCACACCTCATTTGTCAGTCTGATGCCCCTGTTTTTGCACCACACACAGCCCAGCACCGAAGGGCGGACAAAGGACGCGTACCAAAAATGTTGTTTGTCAAGGCAGCAGTCTGGAGGGTCACTGGCCGAAAGTGAGAAGTGAGGAGAAGGCAGGCCATTCCAGGGCCAGGCACCCTCAGCACACCTCACAAAGGGAGCCAGCTGGCACAAACGAGGCCCAAAGGGAGCCCCAGGAACAGCGGCCGGGAATGGGAGAGGGGTCAAGACTGGGGCCTGGGGGGCAAGATGGGTCTGGGACGCCCATATGAGCGGTCAGTCTGAGGAGGAAGGCCCTCCTATGCCCTGTGCCATTCTGAGGGCGGATGTGGGATGGCGTGCAGGGTGCGTTGACTTTGGGTGGTAGCTGGGCTGGGGGCTGTTATTCGATGTGGCCTGGGCAGCCTTCTTGAATAAACAGTCCACTCCAGGCTTTGAGCCTTCCATTTGAGGCCCAGCCCCCCATTGTTGGTGTGTTCCAGGGCGCGCGGCAAACAGGAGTGGACGGAGGTCCCCTCCCCCTTTGCTTGCTCTCCACTTGGCGCTAGCCTCCACCTTACCTTCTCCCCTCTGAGTCCCCTCAGCTGCAGCCCAGGGGGAGGGTCATTTTACCACCCAGCCTTGTACGGAGGGAGGGTGGCCGGGAGGGGCCAATCGGATTGACGCTTTTTTGGGGGCGAGGCGTTTGGGGGTCTTGTTTGGAGACACAAGGTCTCTCCTCGTCCTGCTTAGCAGGGTTCACCCCCAGCAGACAACCTGGGGGTAGAAGAGGGGGGCGACAGGAAACTTGCCCCGCGCACACAATGCCCTTGACTCGTTGGGCCCATCCTGTCCCTCCCACCCCTCCCCCATCCACCAACGCCCCTCACTTCCCCATCCTGAGCCGCCCCGGAAAAGGAGAGCCCAAGGTGCATCGGCCCCCCTCCTCTGCTCCAGGCACCACAAACTTTCATTGATACCCCCTGCCTTCTCCCAGGGAATCTTCCTTTCATCTGCTGCTTTTGTGCCATCAATCAATCTCCCTTTTTGTGAACAGCTTAACCTTGAACACTGCCGCGAATCGTGTCTAGCAAATGCACTTCCTCTGCAACCTGTCAATTATCACGGGACTTTAGTGAGCAGTAGAACAATTTAGCAGGTTGGGGCAGACGTGCCGTAGGCATTTTGAAAAGAGCGAGAAATGACCACTATCTCCGTTTCTCGCCTTCTACCCGTTCTGCTCTACATAAACTTGGTGATTTTCTATCTTTTTTACCAGTAATACTCATCTTTCGCTTCATATTTCCAGAGATGGGCCTCGGGACAAAATCAAATTCCGCTTCTCAAAGGTTTCTTTTCTTATTCGGCTATTGCGTCATTTTGATGTGAAAATATCTCAAAATTATGAAATCAAAAATTTCCCTACTTTCTTGAAATGCCTGAATTGATGAAAACTTTGCCTTCAGACCGCCGTGTGAGCTGCAACAGCAACAGCATGGACGTGGACTTTGAGTTCAACACGCCATTCAATGGTGTCATCTACCCGGAGAACCAGGCTGGCATTCACCCTGGCCCCCATAGAGTAAAACCCAGAAAAAACGAGGCAGGGTTTTTGAAGTGGAAAGAGGAGTGTCGATGGATGGGCACTCGCTCTCGGCAGATGGTCGTCACCATTCCCCTCAACACCGACCCCACCGGTCGCAACGCAGAATCCTACTGCGGTGTGCAGCTGGATGAGGTGAGCTATAATTTCGTTTCTTTCTGTTCAGATTGTGTTCAACGTGTACTAGCTTTAAAGCTATTTTTGCTTGAAACTTAATGTAACAATGATTGATAACAATTTTATTTTTGGAATTTTTTGGCTTTTAGTGATAAAATCTTGAATTGCTTTTGTTGAAATTGCTTGAAACTTTTTTTTCTCCAGCTCCACTAGACCACCACCTGAAGTTTGCCAAGGTGGGGAAAAGTTTGAGAAGGTCTTCAAATAAGGTGCTAGGCACAGTGGGCGCAGGATGAGGGGCATTATTTTGGCGAAGAGGTGAGGATGGGGCGTGGGAGGGAGGGATTATGGCAGAAAGGGCATAGGGCTCCGGAAATCGTCCACCCTCACCCTCTTGCCCCGGGAATGGAGAGATAAATCGTGAGGAGAGGTTTGGCGCCCTTGGGGCCCCCACCACCTATCCAGGTCACCCTTTCGCATCACCTCATCCTCTACTCATCCCCAAAAAAGCGGCAGGTGCTGCATTAAAAGGGTGCGCACTAAAATTGAAATTGCCGGAATTCCGAGGTCAAAGGCCTCGAAAAAACCAGCGCAGTAGAGCAGCTGTAATAGGATCATAAACTCAAAATATTTTTCCACTCAGTCAAAGATGCAAAAAAATTATAAAAAAGGTTGTGACCGAAAACTCCCATGAGCATTTGAGGCGTAAAAGAAGTCCCTCGATAATTCGAAATGTGGATGGCCTGAAAATGCCAAAATATTGATGAATGAATGAAATGCTGGCAAACTACAATTAGGCCTAAAATAGAAGGACAAAAGGAATTGCAGGCTAGAGGAGAGTTTCGGGTGATGCTGAAAATCTCACCCGCACCCAATCTACTGGTGGACGGAATGATGGCGCTGGACGTTCGCTGTCTCTACAACATCAACGACGTCACCCTTACTCTCCCCGTCGGGCCCCAAGGCGCCGGCATCTTCATCTCGTTTCATTTTCTATCGCCTAAACTTGCACTGCTTTGCTCAGCACCTTTCGCACTCACCTTCTGTGCAGCATTTTTTGTCCACTTTTTATTTCAATTTCCCTATTTTGTTTTTGGCAAATTTTTGTCAAATTTCGCAAAAAAAATTTTGGACTGAAACATTCAACGATGACTAAATTCTATTCAAGAGCCCACAATGTTTTTTTCGCTAACGACGTCTCTCATGACCTTTGTCCTTAACCTATTCGGCCAGCCAATGTCCTCAGTTGCGCTTCTTGCACGGCAGAGCCTTGAAAACTGCTGTTGCGTCCAAGGGAGGACGCTTTGAGACCGCAGTCGAACGCGGGCGTGGTGACGGGGAACGGGGGGACGCCCTTCCTGCAGATGGCCATCCGCGACGGCCACGGCATCGCCAACGACGTCCTCCAGTCCGCCTCCGTGGGACAGCGCATCACACTCGACGTCATGATGCAGGATACGAGTAAGTTTTCAAAATTCATCACTTCTGGAAATTCTTATCCTTGCTCAATTGCAAAAAACAAAATTTGCAAAAAAACTGAAACGGAAGATTTTGCAAAATAATATGTCTTTGATAAATTTTTCATACTGAACATTTTTTGAGAAAAACTGAAATGAAAGGTTTTGAATCAGTCTGAGCTTGAGTTTGAGAGTGAAATTTGAGAGGGATTGAAATTGGCTTGCAGCCATCTACGACTTCTATGTGCACGACTGCTATGCCCACGACGGCACCAACTCCCCCGACGCCTCCATCAGCATCATCGATCTCAATGGGTGCGGGCTGGGTCTAAGAGAGGAGGGAAGGCCAAGAAGAAAGGAGGTTGAAGATGCGCAGTGCAGCTGAACAGGGCAGTGGATGCGCCGGTCTTTGAGACGGCGCGAGGCCAGGAAGGCCCCAAACACGTCTACATCCACATGTACGGCTTCCAGTTCACCACCAGCCAGTTCGTCTACTTCGAGTGCCAAGTTCGGCCCTGCCTCCGCAGCTGTACTCGACCTGTTAGTCTCCTTCTTCTCCTCTAAGCTCTAACCTTCCCATCTTCTTACCCTCTCAGAACACTCACAAGTTCTTGAACTAGCCCTGAGAATGTCCAGATGGAGTTTCAAATATTACCCATCCCAGGGTGCAGGACAAGGGATTCCTGTCCCCTGTCCTGCCCCCTAGGATCAGTAATCTTTAAATCGCAGAACAGCTACAGAAGTGTCCAGAGAGCTTTTCAATTATTGCCCATCCGAAGGGGCAGGACAAGGGACTGCCACAATCTTGTCCCCTGTCCTGCCCCCTAGGATCAGTATCATTAGAATCGCCCTCAGAATCCTGTCACCTCTCAGACCCAATTGCAGACCAACTGCGTCGGGAGTGGGCCGCCAAGGCTGCGACGCTCGGCGAAGCGTGAGACTCGCTCCACGGCCGGCAGCTTGGATCTGCAAAGTCTGGCGGTGTCCGGGGCGGGCGGCCCCGAGAACTACAACCTCACCGCCGTCATCCGCATCCGCCCCCAGGAGCTCAAGGACGTCTACCCCGCCGCCCAGCAGAGCCAGAACCTCCTGCAAGGTTGCTGCATATATCCTGATCGCCAGAAATGCATCATCTGGTAGTGGTTTGCACTACTTGCCTTTTCGATGTTTCAGTACAGAGCTGGCATAGTTCGGTGGACTTTCATTTGCGATCTGCACTGCAATAAGATAGTTTTTAATTTTGGAGTTTAATTAAAGAAGACCATTGTGGGTTGGCAATAAAATAGCTCTGTAAAAGGTGGCGTTGGGGTGAGGGAGGCTGAAGCAGACCTGTGCGTGAACGTGAACGTGGCCATTGCCGTGCTCATCATCTTCATCATCGTCTGCATCGTCAGCTTCGTCATCGCCGTCTATGTCTGCCAACGGGCACACAAGGTTATATTCAACTATTTTCAAAAAACTGAAATAAATTCATTATTGCCACTTTATAAAAACAATTTACAATTTTAATCCTAAATTATTACAATTTTTAATTTTTTGAAAAACATCAGTGACTATGGCTGAGCAAAAAACCTAAAAAAAGGTTTCTGCCATTTTAGGAGGGTCGCGGAAGCCTGTCGAAATTGTACACGCCCAGCTGCTCCACACCCACCTCCAGCATCCACGGCGGGGCCTTCGTCAATCGACCGCCGCCACTTCGCCACTGAGCTGGAATGCTCCCCTTTTCCCATCCATCCCAATCGCCATGCAGGGATCTCTCCTTTTGGCCTCACTTACACCAGCACACACTGCCTTCGCTGATTCCACAAAACGTCTTTCGGGTCTCTCTGCCCCACTGGCATCTTTGCAGGCATCCCGTTCTCCATTTTATCAGCTTTACTGCAGCCTAGCACCATGCTCCTGAGGAGGATATTATTAGCTTTGGTATGCAAAATCATGTTGAAATGCTTTTGTGTTCGATAGTTATTGTGATTTTTCGCCTGAAACTGCACAATGTTTTCTTGAAGTGCTTGTTAGCCATGACTCCTCTTATGCAACTGTTGGGGTTTGGTGAAAGGACGTTTTTGGGCTTGTTGATGCATGGATTACCCAAGAGCAAAGTGTCATGGCAAACTGACAGAATGGGCAGAAATCTCTCTTTAGTGCCAAAATCTTCGGTATTAACTCAAAGATACTGCGAAATATGTAGTAGCTTAGTTCATAGAGCTTTGAATATTCCATATTCCTCCCGAACTACTTTTTACCCTATAAAAACCTTTATTTTAGTGAAGCCTGCGGGCAAAAATAGGGTATCAGTGTTCTTCTTGTAGCAGAGCCATTGGAAAAATTGCTCCAGACGAAAAAATGTTTTTAAAGATTCGTGAAAATATTGATTCTAAAGCTATGTGCTGAGAAACTTATGAGATTTTAGTAATTTTTTTTTTCAAAAATTGGCCCAAATACTTATATAGTGGATTTCGATGCTTTTTCAAAAAGGGAGGATGTCGTGCCAACGCGCGAAAGCCAAAATGACTTTTTGCGTCCTTCATGTTTCCTCAAATTTTATCTTATTCTTAAAAATTCTTATTTTTATATCTATCAAAGAGCTTTAAAGCTTTTAAAAACCTTAATTAACGAATAACGATACCAGGCGTTGGTTGGGAAGCGCGCAAAACAGCTGTTCTGTTGAACGCGTTGCGTCTAGTGCAGCTTTGTGATTTTATGTGTTCGTCCGAAATAAAGTTCCTTTATGGCTGTTGTGTTTTGAACTGCACAATAATTTGACTTAAACCTAACTGAAATTTGTCCCTTTGATTCGATTTGGCCTCATTTTTTACTAAATAAATGGTTGTAAGGTATCGAAATGAGCCAAATAACAGACTTTCTGTTCCTCGCTTCGAGAACGGCGGCGAACGCCGAATTTGTGCTCCGGCATGGGATCACGTGCATCATCAACGCTTCTTCTATTCAAATGGTTCATTGATCATCCTCGTATGACGAGAAGTTTCCAAACTTTTCTAAAGAATTCAGGCAGATAGCAAAATCAAAGTTTTTGGTTTCGTGTGCTACAGAATTCGATTTTTTTATTGCCCAGAGTAGCAGATTCCTGATCTGCAAATTTTTGGCAATTGATATTTTTCACTCTATCTAAGAATCGTCAAATTCATTCACCAAAGGATAGCCAAACCTAAATGAAGTAAGCAAACAAAAAGGCAAACCTTTTTTTCAATCTCATCCGAAGTTTGCGCCTCAAATGTTGATAAAAAATAAGCAAGGCAAGGATAGTACAGGAGTGGGAGGGCGTGGAGAAGGTGATCGACATCGAGGTGGAGGATGACCCGGCGGTGCCGCTGGAGCTTCGATGAGGTGGCCGACGCCATACACCACCAACGCTGCAAGGGCGGCAAGACCCTCGTCTTCTGTCCGGCTGGGGTTGAACTTCCTAATTTAAGGACAATTTTAAGCATGCCTTAGTTGAATTGTTTTATGGGGATAAATTCTTGCGGCAAAAGGCAAATAATAAAGGCAAATAATAAGTCCTCGACAGAGTCGGGATAAATATTTTTGGGATAAATTATGACTCCATTGATGATGTAATGTAGTCCCAAGAATTTAAGAATTTAACAAGGACCTCGCTCTTTTAATAACAAAAACACAGGCAATAATACATGTCTGACAAAAACAAAGCTTTTACCAAAACCTGACCAACAAAGATGAACTGGTACCCCTTATGTTAATTATATGGGACAAACTTTAAGCTACAGGTCTCAAAGGGCGGAAAGTCTGTTCCACTAGGTCTTCAGGATAGGCCAAGAAAATAGTCTCGTACATGGTAAAAGCTAAAAAAAAGGGCTGAATTGCTGATCAGCCGCAGTCCAAGACTGTGCATCGCCTATTTCATCAAGTACGAGAAGCTCAGCTACGCCCAGGCCTATGCCCGAATTCGCGACAAGCGCCCCAACGCCCATCCCAACGAGGGCTTCATCCAACAGCTTCATCGCTTCCACCAGCGTCTACAGCAGCAGTAGTCTTTGCTCGTCCCCATTTTCTGCCCCTTTTTAATCCCTACTTATTGCCAGCAGGGTGATTGATTTCATTGTATCGTGCAGTATATAGAAGCCTCAGCAAATGCTCTGTATTTTCGTGCTTTTCTCCGCAAATGCCTTGTCTCATGAATGATCAATTGTCAACGAGAGATTTTGCACCTGTTTGCTGAACGCTTCTTTCGCTCTAAGAGGGCTATTTTGACAGGAACAAGGATAAATGGAACCTTAACATTTGCTGCAAATCTCAAAACATTACTAGAACTGGTCTGGTATGCATTTATAGTAACTGATACTATGTAATCTTAGGGTGCGACAGCGCCACGGTTATGAATGGCTGATCAGCTTCAACGCTTCCACCAGCGTGTCCAGAAGCAGAAGTAGTCTTGCTCCCACATTTTCTCTTCCTTTTCGAGATTTAGCTATTTCAAGCTATTGGTTGATTTGTTCGCAGTATGCAGTCTGTAGATGCATAAGCAACCCTTTTCTATTTTCGAGCTTATTCGCAAAATTTTTCGTGCCTCTCCGTCTCAAGCCTCTTTTTTCGTGCCTCTCCGTCTCATGACTGATCTGCTCTCACGTTTGCATCTGTTTGATGAGTGCTTCTTTTGCTTTATCAGGGCTACTTTGACAGGAACAAAAATAAATGGAACCTTAAATTTTGGTTCAAATTTCAAACCACTTTTAGAACTGCCACTCAAGTTTAAAGGTATTCGCATGATGCTTTGCATCATTTTAAGAAAAAAAGAAGAAAAATCTGAAGTAAAGGGAACAAATAGTTGTTTGAGCATTTTTTAAAAATTATTTTAAATTCTAAACTGCTTACACTTTTGAAACTCACCTACGCCCTTTTGCTTGGCCATCAAATTATTGACCAAGCTTTGCCAATTTTTCCCAATCAGTAGCTAGTAGCTTACCCATTCTACGTTGATTCAATCTAAATGTAAAATTTTATCCAAAAACTGCGTCAAACGCTCTTGCTAGCCCATCTTATCAAATTTATGGTTCAACAGGCCTAATTCAGCCCAACCATCAACCCGTCCATTGAACTACAAATTGCTCAAACAAGCAGGATATCAGCAGTGCCTTTGCGAAAATTCTAATCTGTAGCGCAGGCCAACTCATCCAGCTCCAGTAACCTATCCCAAGTCCAAAGCGCTACTTAATTAGCATGGACCGCAAAAAAGCTCCGCATATTACCTTTCCCCGCCGCATCAATCACTTGAGCTGTCTGAAAACCATGCTGCTATTTTGGCTAGCTCTCCTTCTCACCTTTCCCGTCGCTGACGCTGTGAAGACATGTACCACTTTGCTTTGCTCAGCCCTGCCCCCAAAGCCTTATAGTCGTAGGCTGAACTTTCCGCAGCGGTCAACTCATGCAGTCATTTCTTTGTGGGAAGATTTTTGCGCGGCCGACGGCCGCCTGCCGCGGAGGGCAGGGCAGTCAGAGCTCCGGAGGCCGGAGGGCATGGGTGCGGAGGCCCCGGAGCGTAGCCTAGCATGCGAAGCATGCTAGGCGAAGCGTAGGGGCCGTAGCACCCGTGCCCGGAGGCCGGAGGAGCTCTGGCGCCCTGCCCGAAGCGGCGGGCGGCCAAGGCCAGCTTAAGCAGTTACCCCATTTTTGTGTCCGTCTGTCCGCATATATATATATATATATATATATGTCTGTCCCGGGCCCGTACTCCGCGGTTTTTCAATGAAATTGGCTAATTTTTTGCATGAAGGTCCGCCTGGGTGGTATCTCCAGGCCATTTTTTGCGATGGACGTAATTTTTCGATTTTTGCCCAAAACTCAATTTTTTGATGTTTCAAAATATGAAAATTCATAAATCACTGGTTTTTCAATGAAATTAGCTGAATTTTGGCAGGTACGTCCGTCAAAGTAATATCTTGAAGCTGGCAAAAGGAATTTTCGAAATAATTATTATATCTTGATTTATAGACAAAAACCCAAAATCTTGATGTTTCAAAAATTTGAACATGCATAAATCCATTGTTTTTCAATGAAATCAGCTGATTTTTGGCAGGTACATCCATCAAAGTAATATCTTAAAGCTGGCAAAAGGATTTATTGAAATATTTATTTTATCTTGATTTATAGACAAAAACCCAAAATCTTGATGTTTCAAAAATTTGAACATGCATAAATCCATTGTTTTTCAATGAAATCAGCTAATTTTTGGCAGGTACGTATCAACCATGCGAATTGAAAAGTTTTGTAACGTAGCTAGTGGTTATTACTTGTACTGGAACAAAGGCCGCGCATCTTGGCGATAGCCGATAATACCTTGTTACAGTGAAAAACATTTTTTTATTCGAGAAGGAACTAGCCGTTGATTTAGTTCAAAGCACAGAGTGACCGTTCCCCGAGAAAAGTAGAGAATTATAGATAGCGCTGGAAAATCTACTCCTGCCATAAGTGGTCAGGGGCGGGTCTGGGCCTTCTGCATAGGCCGAATCGATTGCAGGCAAAATAAACATACAAAATGCCTTCACATCAGGCAAAAGGTATGTCCGGATGCACTACAGATATTATGGCAAGTATTTCGAAGGCTATATTCGCCCCGGCGCAACTGAGGGACCGCATGTAGATGACAAATCCTATGTCCAATTTGAACGGGCTCCAAGCGTACACCTCATCTTAGCCCCCTAATCACTGCTGCTCAGCAAAGTGGTTGCAGAGCAGCTTCTACGGCGCTGTCCCGTATGGAGAACTTCAAGTCCTGTGCCATCTAAGTTTGAACTTCAAGTGCGCAGACTCGCCGGCCTATTGCTTTGTTCGCGAACGCCCTGGCTGAAAATATCGAAGCAGGAGAGACATCATAAGATATTATTGAAGATATCACTGCTGATTTTGAACTTGATTTTTGGGGTAAAAGGTTTAGGAAAGATTGCTTTTTTTATGGAAGCATCAAATAAACACGAGAAGGCAAAATGTTTGCTCAAATTATTTCCGTCGGACGTCATTTGTAGCAAAGCTAACATAGCATTCGTTTCGTACGCTTTATCCGTTTAAGCACTGCTCATTATCATGCTCACCATAATCATGATCTCAGCGCCTCTAAACGGCAACGAAGTTTAGCAGGCAGAATTAAAAGTAGCATAAAGAGATGTGAGAAGCAACTGCAGACCTCCTCCTAGTACGGAATCTCACTTGCCTGCGGCGCAATGACAGCTCCCTGCCCTCTCCCAAACACATGAGGCCTGGCGTGGTGGTCGGTAGGTGTGGCAGGGCTGTGGAGACAGTTGGCTTTCCTAGCCGCTTTAGAGGGCCTACGGGACACCAATGATCTGCCTTTATGCCAATTGATCACCCTTCCTCTTCCGCTCTTCCAATTTAATGCCATTTAACGGCATTTATGGCAACACAAGTGGGATCTGAAATTTTCGGCACTGATCCCAGGATCCCGAATCGGGATCAGTTTATTTTTGCTGATCCCACTGTTTTCGGAGTAGGATCAAACATTTTAAAATTGATCCCACAATATCTCGGACTGGGATAAAACATTTAAAAATTGACCTTACACAAATTTTCGCAGTTTTTTTGTAAAATTTGATTTGGAAGGTTAAAATTGTTGGTTTTTTATTGTTTGCATTACGTAGAATCTCAATGCAGGTAATTTTGCCTTTATTTTCATCAAAAAAAATTGTTAAATGTTGTTAAAATATAAATTTCCATAAAATTTATTAAAAAAAGTACGCAAATTTTCACGTTTTCTCCTTCATGTGGTATGCATACTTTTCTATCTAAAACATATGCTACATGCTGCATCAACGGTCTGTACACTTCTGCTACAATCCCGCGCTTCATTGCATCCAAGTCTGCGCACTTTGAGGCAGAGAGCAGTGAGTTTGCCAAGGAGAAATGCCACCATTACACCTGATTTTATTCCGCAATTCGTTTTGTTTCAGCCATTTACCTTTTACCCTTTGTTCAGAGCGCGATTTGCAGGATGGAAAAACAGGGCAGTGATGGGGCTCTGGCGCTAGCAGTGCTGCAAGGACCGGTACTGGCCAAGGTCCTAGCCGCGGCATCAGAGCAAGGCTTGGAGCAGATGCAGAACGTCAGCCACGCCCTCGGCCAACCTCTTCTTCCCTCCATCTTCCTACCCGCCCTCACCGTCCTCGACGATGACTGCAGTCTCCCGCCCAACTTCACGCTCCCCTTCCGCTCCCTACTGCTGCCCATCTATTCCAAGCTCTCCTACTTGGACCAGCTCCATCGTCTGCTCCTCTTTTCTTTCTGCAATCACAGCACAAAGCTGGAAAAAGCCATCCTTCGCCGCAACCAGGCTCAGCAGCTGCTCCATCTCCAAGCCCAGGCCCCTCTGCCCGCCAACCTTCACCTGCCCAATCTCGCCCGTCTCCAGCTGACTGGCCCCGACCAGAGCCAGCTGAAGCACATCTTGGAGAGCGGCTGCCTGCCCAGCCTTCGCAGCCTGGAGGTGGATGAGCTGACGCCGGAGCTCTGGGACGCCCTGCCGGACACTCTGGACCACTTCTCCTGCTCCTACGGCCTCCCCGGCAGTCTCCCAAAACCCTCCATCCACAGGTTCCGTCAGCGCCGCGACGCCTCCATCGCCCACCACTCCCCTCTCCTGCCCCACCTAGCCAGCCTACAAGTGTGGGTTGGCCGAAAGGCCTCCAGCTGGGCTGCTCTCGGCTCTTTCGAGAGCCTCACCAGCCTCGACGTGGAGCTGTTCGACACTGAGCTGCCCTGGAGTCTGGACGATCTCCCAGCCGCCCTTCAACGCCTCCGAGTCTCTGCCCATGGGGGCATTCCCCTGGGCGGCAGCCGACCTTTGCCCCAGCTCCGCTGCCTCGTAGTCAAGGCCTGCGGCTTGCGGCTGCTAGAACTGCCCGGGCTAGCCCAGCTGGCGCCCCACCTTGAGCAGGCCGAACTCTACACCCGCAGTCTTCAGGCCATCAGCCTGCCTCCCAGCCTTCGACGACTCAACCTCCAGCAGCTGCGCAGCACCGAGCAGCTCCAGGAAGCCCTCGCCGCCCTCCCACGCCTCACCCATCTTCGCCTGCCCAGTCTGGAGCCGGAGGAGCTGGCCAGCCTTCTCCCCGTCCTCCCAGCCAGCCTCAGAAGCCTCCATGCCACCTTCCGCCCAGACTCAACCGAGCCAGACTGTCTCGACCACCTAGAGCTGGCCTGGCCACCCAGTCTTCGCCTTCTCCGACTCGTCTACTACGATCAGATGGAGCACGGCTGCTGGCTGGCTGGGGCCCTGAGCCGCCTAGAAAGGCGCCCCTTCCGTCTCCTCCTGCAGCCCGGCTGCCAGCTGCCGGCACCACCGTCAGCGGAGGAGCTTCAGACCAGCTTCCCCGAGCTCAAGCTAGCCTGCGCTCAACTGGCCAAGTCACCGTTCGTCTTCGACGATGGGGCTATGGCAGCCTCTTTTCTTGACCTTCCAGAGAGAGCCAGAAGTGGGGAGTTCTTTGAGGAGCGGAGTTCTGGCTGGCTCTATGTTTTCCATGGTGCCTGGGAGGATGAGGAGGACAGCGACTTGGACTCCTGAAAAGCCTAGCTGCCCAGTTTTTTCCCAGCATGCTTTTCCCCCATTGTTCTTGTTCAGTTGATCTGTACGGATTGATTTGAAAATTAGAGCAGAAAAGTAAAGAAAAATCATAACTCCTCAATCACAGCCGAAGCATACGGCATCTATAACCAAGGGCTGTAAGCAAAACTTGGATACGTTTAAGCGAAAACAGAGTTCCTAAGGGTCTGTTTTATGACGTCCGAAAGGGGTTTTTGGGCGATTATATTATCTTAAAACAAGCAGTAGCACCAATTCCTGGGTAAAAAGGTTTTTATGAAGATTTAAAAGAAATATTTGGTTCAAACGTCAAAACGGAGTGAAAAAAGGCCGTAGGAAAATTTAATTGATAAAGTCGATTTGCCCGTCGATTCGAAAAAACAGCTCATTTAGCCTCTTGGCAAAAAATGAGCGATTATCGTTTAAAGACAGACATAATCAATTTTTTGTCTAGCCTTGAAAAATGATTGCTGGAGATTAGTGATTAAGATGATTCAGCTGTTCGCGACGAGCCTTAGAGATAGTCACAACTAGGATAGCAATGGGCTTCCAAAGGCATACAACTATAATGATGATCTGGATATTTCGTTTTCTTCTGATCTTCATTGCTCCCATTTACGGCAAGCGTTTTTCGAATCTTCTTGTTATCCAATGATGAGTATAGAAGACTTGATGACAACAATTTTTCTTCCGTCTGTGGCTGAATTGCTAAAAAGCTTTCTTGTGCTCAGAGGTGGTCGGAAGCCTACGCATGGTTCGACAATATCTCGACGAAGTCAGTGACTACGCTGGGGGACTCTCGTCCACGGAGACGGCTCAATCCGCCATTTTCTGCGCACAAGCTGTTCTGAATGCATCGGTATAGGTCATTTTCGAATTCCAAAATGGCGTTTTGAAATGCCCAAGCAGTGCAGACTTTCTCTGTGGCCTACAATCCGACCACAAAGCAATGCCACCGCTATTGCCAGTTCTTTCCAGTGACCGCGCCTTTTGTAAGCTCCGGGAACTGGCTGACCTACAATGCTGTCGGTTAGCTTGGAAGATGCTGGGAATGCAGGGTTATATTTATGTGGAAAAAACAGTATTTCTCAACGCCATATGAAAACCCCCCAAAACCCATAAAATATAAATTCCCTCACCAATAAAAACTAACTTTCGCTAGCTCCTAACAGCGTTGTTATTTGCCTCCAGCTGTTTTACTGTCAAGCGGAGTCTGGCTTACTCGGCGAAACTCCGCTTCCTACGATCAAGGCCCCTTTTTTAGAACCAAAAACTTTTCCTCCCCCCTATTACCCAGTTTATTCACCTTAATTCTTGCAAAGAAACTCACAAAAATTACCCCCAAGCCCATTTTTTCTGTCCAAAAAACGTGAAAAAATTGCCCCCACACCTTTTTTCGAAAATATTTTAATGAAATTCGAAAATACCAATCGCTGTCAAGGTCCCGCCTACCTGCTGGCCGACCAGCTGCTGAAGCTGGAAGAAGCCCTGCACTCGGCCAATGGCCGTTTCTCGGCCATCATGCAGTGGGACGGGAATTTCGTCGTCTACGAAAACGAGCCCCTGAAACGAGCAATCTGGCAGACGGGGACAGTTGGCAACCCGAGTGCCAGTCTCATGCTGCAGGACGACGCCAACCTACTCCTAAGAGGGGCCGATGGGACACTCCTCTGGCAGTCCGGCATTTCACGCCCAACCCCCACCAAGCACCCATTTCTCCACCTAGGCAACGATGGTCAGCTGGCTGTGCGATATCGCTGCGATGATTCAGATCAGCCGCTTTGGGGGTTGATTTAATATACAGCACATAACTTAATACTATATTTCTAATACATAACATCTTCTAATATTCCATGAATATTTTTATGCATTTCATTCTCTGTGTAATTGAAAAAAAGAAAGCTTTCCTTAAATGTTGCGCGGATGAATAAATTATGGCGCCAGTCCGCTAGGTCACAGCGGCCGTCTGCTTTGCTGATGGTGCAGTTGCACTGCTGCTCACAGAAGTCCTGCGCTGGACAACTGCTGCAGTCCAACTGAAAGGGTTCCAGGTCCATGACGGTTTTACCATGTAAGAAGAGCCAGGTTCCTTAATCTGTAAGGAACACTCTGGCCGTTTCTGAACAAATGTCCACTGGGCAGGTTGCCTTCATTATGACCTAATTAAACATGGGGGTATATAATAAAAGGAAACATCATAGATTTAAGCAAATAATAATACTGGTAAAATCGTTTAAATATCATAAATTTCCTTCATTTTACCTACATTTAGCCCATTTTCAACAGCCCATATCTCATTCAGTCTTGCTATTTAGGAAAAACGAATTACCATCCCAGATGCGTCAGAGAAAGCTCTATCCAATAAACATAATAAGGTGGGAAAACGACAAAATAAAATTTTCGCCTTTTTCCAAATGTAGGGGAAAAAAAGAACGCACCTCTGAACCTTGTTGAAAAAAATTTTTCTGTTTGATTGTAGAGTGTTGAAAGTTTTTTTGGTAATAGAACCATCTTTGTGCCAGGTTTTGGCGAAAAAACCGCGTCAAAATCTATTAAACTGAGCTAGAACGACGTTGCCTTCTGAGGTCACCATTTTCAACTTGTCCAGCTGGGTCATTTAACGATTGCCACAGTCTTCTCTCCATGTATTAATAATACGTATCTTTCTCGATGGTTTTACGAGCTGCCTCTTGGCAAGGCCGCAGCTGCAGGGACAGGTCCCAGTAGAAGAAGCGTAGGCGGAGGGCTTCGGCCAAGAGCCGCCAGGGCACGAACACTCCTTCCCCCAGCTCCAGAGCTTGTCGACTGAGGGTGCCTGACGGTGCTGGGATGGCGGCAGAGGCAGAGCGGCAGCTTTGTACGCAAGCATCGCTCTGGGCAGGATCGGATTCGGAAGGCGGTTTTCCATAAAATTAGCTGTCATAATATTGGCTGTCATAAAATTTGCTGCCATAATTGCCGTCATAAAATTTGCTGTTATATTTGCCGCACTCCAGAGATCCGGCAGGGCAGAGCTGTAGGAGGAGCAGGAAAAGGCTGAAAGGCATGGTTGGATGAGGTAATGGGGAGCAGTAAAGCGAAGCAGCTGGGGCGAAAAGGGGGAGAATAACAAAATCGCATTTTGCCAGCCAAGCATTTTAAAAGGAAAGCAAAAACTCACGCATCTTGATGTCACACTGACCTTTACAATAACTATATTTGACACCATGGGCAAGCCAAAGAGTTTTCACTCCCTCTCTGCCTGTAAAATGATTGCTTTATCAAGCCATTAGTGCATCGGCAACGTAAAAAACAAGCACAACCCAGGAAACAATCTGTACTAAAACATCGACCGAAAGTTTCCCTTCTCGCGTAGCAAACTCTTATCGTTCTGTAGCTCCTTTTCAACGTGGCCTATTTATATCAAAAACTCCTCTCAATTCATTGAGTAAATTTAGGTTAATGATCAAAAAACTATTACTATCTAGGATTAGGAACGGAATCTTTGTTCAAAGCCTTAACAATGTTTTTTTCATTTTATTTCGGAAATCATAACCATGTATACTCTCGTGCTTTTTGCAAAAATCTTGCTCTGAATGTTATGGTTAAGGTTATTAGTTAAGTTATCCGCAGACGCAGACGCAATTCATCCAACTCCAACAACCCATCCCAAGCGCAGCCTTCCAAGTGGCTAATTAGCAAGAAAAGCAACAGCTCTGCATATTACCTTTCCCCGCCGCATCACTCACTCGAGCTGTCTGAAAACCATGCTGCTACTTTGGCTGGCTCTCCTGCTCACCTTTCCCGTCGCTGACGCTCTGCCTGTGCAATGTATTACTTTGCTCAGCCCTGCCCCCGAAACCTTCTAGTCGGAGGCTACAATCGGTCGGCTAATCATTTTGCAGCGGTCATCTCATGCATTCATTTCTTTGTGGGGAGATTTTTGCAAGGCCGCAGGCCGCCTGCCGCGAAGGGCAGGGAAGTCAGAGCTCCGGAGGCGACAGGGCATGGGCACGAAGGCCCCGGAGCGTAGCCTAGCATGCGAAGCATGCTAGGCAAAGCGTATGGGCCGTAGCGACCATGCCTCGAGGCCGGAGGAGCTTTGGCGCCCTGCCCTGAGCGGCGGGCGGTCAAGGCCTGCTTTAACAGTTACCCAATATTTCGTCCGTCTGTCCGCATATATATGTGTTATTCCAGAGCCCGGCCTCCATGGTTTTTCAACGAAATTGGCTCAAATTTTGCATAAAGGTCCGTCTGGGTGGTGGCTAGGAGGGTTGTTCTGCGCTTGGCGCAGTTTTGATTTGTTCCAAATTTATGGCCAAAAAACCTCGAATATTTCAACGTCAATCTTGAAAAATTTTCGAAAACTTGCATTTTTATTTATAATATCATTATTAGTTTTAAGACACTCTTTTTGAGAAAATTGAGAATTTGTGAAGGAGCGAGGAAACTTTTTTTCTGACCCCCCATTTTTATGCCTGAATATTAAAACTCAATTAATGTTGTACTATGTCCTAATGGGGGAGCTCATAATATGGTTTCTGTGGCCCGCAGTTGATGGTTTTGTAAAGCATGGTCAGCCTGAAGGGCAAACATTCAGATGGATGTCATACAATCAAATGGTTGCTGTAAAAATTCTTATGAGGTTAGATCTAGAAAACATTGTTCTATGAAACCATTAGTTGAAATTGCCCATTCAAAGCTTTTTATGGGGTAAACCTAGCATGAAAACATAAAAAACCAAATCGCTAAATTTAAAATTTTTCGTTTTATTTTTAAATTTACATCAAAATTGATGGTTTGCATCTAAATGACTATCATTTTTGAATTCTTCATACAATGTTGACCCAGAAAAGTCCTTTACTGGTTCTCCAGAGGGCTGTTCGGTTAGGATTTCATCGCAATTAAAGTTGGCAGGTCTTGATGGCCCTGTGTTATAACAGTTATAACTGGCGAAGGTAAAATTTTTGCACTAAAAAATTTCCTGCTTTTTTGTTGGTGAAAATTTCTCAAATATTTGAAATACTAATATAAGCCTTATGCTGATATTTACAAAGAACAAGTATATGGCGCAAATCGCAATAGGTGACCGCGGAGCGCATCCTTTATATGATACTTTGCAACTCAAAAATCAAGTCTGTGGTTTCTCAACCAATTTCAAAAGTAAGCACAGATTTAGAATCGACATATAAGACTAGTGAACAAAAAAATCAACTCTTCTGTGCAATTCTCAAGACTTCAGGTACTACAGTGCAAAAACCGCATATTGCAATTTTCCAACTTTCTACCCAGAAAAGTAATGTTTTAAATGCTTCGGGACCAGTTCCACCCCTCCAGATATCCTTAAAATTTAATTACCTTTAAGCAAAAAAAAAGTTTGTCCAAATCCATTGAGAATTCGCCATTTCTCAACATAACACATTTTTTAAAATTTCTACCCAAAAAAGTTATGTTTCTTATGCTCCGGGACCAGTTCCACCCCTCCAGATCTTCCTAAAATGTTATTACCTTTAAGCAAAAAAAAGTTTGTCCAAATCCGTTGAGAATTCACCATTTCTCAAAATTCCCCCATTTTTCAAACTTTCTACCCAAAAAAGTAATGTTTCAAATGCTCCGGGACCAGTTCCACCCCTCCAGATCTTCCTAAAATGTTATTACCTTTCAGCAAAAAAAAAGTTTGTCCAAATCCGTTGAGAATCCGCCATTTCTCAACATACCCCATTTTTCAAATGTTCTACCCAAAAAAGTAATGTTTCAAATGCTCCGGGATCAGTTCCACCCCTCCAGATCTTCCTAAAATATTATTACCTGTCAGGGAAAAAAAAGTTTGTCAAAATCCGTTGAGAATTGAGCATTTTACAGCATACCCCATTTTTCAACCTTTCTACCCAAAAAAGTAATGTTTCAAATGCTCAAATTCCGGGTCTACCCCTCCAGATCTTCCTAAAATAGCATTACCTTTCAGGAAAAAAAAAGTTTGTCCCAATCCATTGAGAATTCGCCCGTGGACAGCATTTCCAGACATATTGGGCTGGCGCGAACGGAGCTTTAGCGGAGTGTCAGCGCCCAGCCCCTCTTTTCGACCCAGGTGTACGTTTTCGGGGTTATTGCTAGATCTTAATTTTGATAAGGCTCTAGCTCATGACAGAAAGTTTCAATCGTTCTAATTCCTGTTGCATTGGAAAGAGCATCTGCAAATTGTCCAAAACTCGCGGGGAATCGTCAGAAAACGGCAGAATTCTAGAGAAAATCGCTGAAAACCATTTGTCCGAACTCCTTCTCCTTCTCCTTCTCCTTCTTCTTCTCCTCCTCCGCATCTATTCAATGGACGATAGTAGGTATTCAATTGGCCAACTGTAACGGGTCAGCAATGACATAAGTGTATTTAATTAATATAGTCCAAGCATGCGGCTGTATGGTCAAGTGGTTTGTTCGCCTGATCTGGATCTGTGAGGGCTGGGTTCGAATCCTCCTCATTGCAAATATTTTTTGTTTTATGTATAAAAAGTGGGAGAAATATCTGGTACCATCGGCAAGCCTAAATTGAATCTCTTTTCTCCCAAAAATTCGATTACCCTGAGTTCAAAGTCAAAGAAATACATCTACTACTAGTGGAATCTGCTGAGCCACCTGCATTTTGTTTTTGCGCGCAATGGAAAGAGCCTCTGTACTGCGCGCTAAAACAAAATGCAAATGTCTTAGAAGCTGATTCCACTAGTAGTAGATGTATTTCTTTGACTTTGAACTCAGGGTAATCGAATTTTTGGGAGAAAAGAGATTCAATTTAGGCTTGCCGATGGTACCAGATCCTAGGGCGCGACAGCGCCCTAGTTATGAATGGGTGATCGAGTTTTTAAGTGGTTGCATGTCCCGAGGTTCAGCGCCTTGGATATTGGATGAAACCTATGACATTTATATATCAATCGAAAGCTCTCAATGAGATCTCAATGACGAAAATCCTGAAATCTTGATTTTGGCCTAAGAATTTTTGAAATATCCAATAAACCTCCAAAAAACGTTCAAAACCAGGACATTGCTAACTTTGAAGTGTTCTCATTTTAGAACAAAAGTGAAATTCAAAAATCGAAGAATTACGTGTTTTAGGAAATTTTCTGGTCCATCTGGTGATGTATTTGGTTTTATAAGTTTTCTGGCAAAATTTCTCAATCAATTCACGTTTGTGAAAGAGATCTTGCTCGATTTTGTCATCTACCCATTTACCTAATGTTTCAATGCAGCTAAACTGCGCAGTTTTACATGTTCAGCTCCCCTCATTTTAAATTGATGCTCAGGTTGTCATAGGACTGAGCTCCATCTAAGCCTGTGCAAGGGCATTTCCTTGGGCGCGACCTCAAGATTTAGATGGTTGCTTTCATAAAATCGAATTGAATGTGAATGAATTCCTGGAGGAACTCTAAGAAATTCTCCGATTGGCAAAATTCTTAATGACTGTATGAAGCCTTGTTCATGTGGCAATAAAATATGAGTTCCACTGTGGAAGTTCCACATGGCCAAGATCTGGACAAGACTAAAATGCTACAGCATGTGCAGCTTATGAATTGGCAATCATCAAAAAGAAGTAGACTAGTTGTGACAAAATCGTGATAAATTTTGATTTAAATTATGAACCACTTTGAGTTAAAATTTTAACAGGCTCGTTTACAAAATCCGATCATTCATAAGCAGGCGGCAATTTTGGCACAAAGAGGACAAAAATTAGTGAAAAATAAAAAAGAAAATATAACTACTAAAATAAATAAAAACATGTGTTAAAATGTAATTAAGTGTTTTGAAGGTAAATCGAAGAAATTTTTCTGAATTTTCGGGCATGATGAAATTTTAAATTTACTAAATGAAGCGTAACAAAATAAAACAAATACAAATTAAAATTGCAATTGAATCAAAATTAGCTAAATTTGGTTGGAATTTGCAATATAATCAATTTTTTTTTATTTTAATCTGACCATGCATCAACTTTGACATGTTTTATTCTGTAAGAGGCTTAAAAATAATTTAGTAAAGTTCGCAAAAAACTTATCATTTGAGCAAGAAGTGAAGACAGAACAAAAACTGGAATAATCTAGGTGACAGGGTTTCTGCCATAAATTGCCGCCTGCTTATGAATGATCGGATTTTGTAAACGAGCCTGTTAAAATTTTAACTCAAAGTGGTTCATAATTTAAATCAAAATTTATCACGATTTTGTCACAACTAGTCTACTTCTTTTTGATGATTGCCAATTCATAAGCTGCACATGCTGTAGCATTTTAGTCTTGTATATATATATATCAGGACAAAAGTTCAGTAACCTCTATAGACCGCGGAGCGGCCCTTCGGGCCGCTCCGCGGTCAAAAATTAATGAGTTTCCCTTTACAATTTTGAAAAAATATCCAAAAGATGAGGACATGTTCCATACTTGCCCTACACTATAAAATAGGTCAAAAATAACGAAAAAATTCCGTGCGACCAGTTGAGTCCATTTATTGAACTGCCGCCCAGGTGTATAAGACTCAACTTAAGGGTGCAGCACTGCAGCAGCGCTCCCTGCAGCACTACCTCGCCAATCATGGCATGGCATGCTACCTACTGAATACTGAAGGCCTTCTGACCTCAGCTGCTCATGTCTGAAAATAGCTAGCGACTATTCAATTTCCAATACTTATGTCCAAAGTCTTGGCTAATATCCAATAATTGCAATTGCGGATTTCGAAACATCAACCTGTCAGACTAGTGCACAATGGTCAATTTTTGGTTGACGCCTAGTTCCCCCTACAGGGCCGGCTGCTAAAAAACAAGCATCTTTTTCAATCAACTATAACTAATTATGTACTGAGTATTTTGAGGCCAAAATTGATCATCCTATACGTCTAATAGCTGCCCAATTTGTGTTATTTTTGAGCCAAACGGATTAAATTTAATGGATTTACGATCATTTTTGTAATGAGGGTAATTTTATACCTATTCACTGAAGAAAACTAGTGTTTTGCTCAATTTAATGATTTTTTGTCATTTCCTGATATTTGTTTTGAGTTTTTTTGGCTTGGACATATCAAAACACATACATAAACTCTATACTGATGTTTTTTTCATAAAATGGCGAATCCAAATTGCAAATATATATTTATGAACAAAAATTTCAAGGATTTCTGGGGTTTGCTTTGAAATGTTGACTCACATTACAAAAATGGTCAAAAATCCATTGCATTGATTTCGTTTGGCTCAACAATGTAGCACAAATTAGAATACTATTAAACACATATGGGGACAAACTTTCGTCAAACAAGGTATTCTCGGCGGTTGCCAAGATGCGCGGCCTCACCTCAAGACACCACCTAGATGAAAATGCATGCCAAAATTCAACAGATTTCAGTGAATTATACATGTTTCGATTTTTGAAACATCAAGATTTTGGCTTCTTCTTAAATCAAGAAATACTAATTATTTCAAAAATTCATTTTGCCAGCTTTAAGATATTACTTTCACGGACGTACATACCAAAAATCAGCTAATTTCATTGAAAAACCATGGACTTATGAATGTTCAAATTTTTGAAACATCAAGATTTTGGGTTTTTGACTATAAATCAATAAATAATAAATATTTCAAAATTTCGTCTGGCCAGCTTCAAGATATTACTTAGACGGACGTACCTGCCAAAATTCAACAAAATTCATTGAAAAACCAGTGATTTACGATTTTTCGTATTTTGAAACATCAAAAAATTGAGTTTTGGGTAAAAATCAAAAAATTTCGCAAAGCCCTAATAATGGTGCCAAGGCATCACCAAGGTGGACTCTCATGCAAAATTTCAGCCACTTTCATGGAAAAACCAGTGATTAACGATTTTTAGTGTTTTGAAACATCAAAAAATTGAGTTTTGGGCGAAAATCGAAAAATTACGTCAAGCCCAAAAAATGGCCTGGAGATACCACCCAGGCGGACATTCATGCAAAAAATCAGCCAATTTGGTTGAAAAACCGCGGAGGCCGGGACAGACACAGACATATGGTCACGGAAGAGGAAGGAATTTACAGGTTAGAGGCTGCTATAGGATCGTCCTTTGATAGCGGTATGGGTGCCTGAGGCAGCCCATCTGCAGTAGAAACTGCAGGAGTAGCAGACCCACTGAGTGGTGTCTGCTGAGTAGGTTTCGTCCGTAATTCCAGACCTACTGGTCCCCGAATATGTAATCCCTTGGGGAGTACTCGAGTTGCAGATGAACTTGTCGTCTCCCGAGTTTAGGACTCCTCAGTGGAATACTCGGGTTGTTCGATGGCTTTGACTTTGTGACTGCTCATATTTTCAAGGTATCAGGACTGTGTTCTGATATAATCTTAGATCTTAAATCTGTTTACTCAGATGAAGCGATCGTAGCTATTAGCTTTACGAATTTGCGCGCTTTGCCTCCTTCCATGTTGTTGAAGGCAAAGGGGTATCTTGCCCTTAGCTTCTTTCCCGTGGCTTTAATGTCTGCCCCGTTGAAGCCTCTTTGCCGCATGGTATTGCAGATGATTTCAACCTCTGCAGCAAAGTCCACCCAGCTGTTACAAGCTCTTGTTGCTCGCAATAGCTGCGCAAAAAGGACATTTTTCCCAACGTTTGTCGGTTGGTTGCTGTCCTTCCATGGCATGTTGAGAACGGAGAAGTTGAAATCTCTTCTCTTATCATAGAGTTTTCGTCTTGTTCCTGCTCTCTGTATATCCAAGTCCAGAAAATGAATCCATTCGTCATTTTCGTCCTCGAATGTCAGAGGCAAGGATGGTGGATAGATCAGCTTGCAGGCATCCTTTAGTGTGGTAGTCCCAACTGCAAGGATGTCGTCTACATAGCGCCTGCAGAACCGCAGTTTCTTTGCCTGTGCTATGTTATTCCTGTCGGTAATGAAGTCAAATTCTAATTTTGACAGTACCAGATCTGCTATTATAGGGCTGCAACTTGAGCCCATAGCTATACCCTTCACCTGTTGGAAGTTAATACCTGCAAATGAGACGAACGCGTTGTCCGTTATCTCATTTATTAGCAGTTTAACTTCTTCCAGGGAGAGACTGTAAGCCACTTTATTTTGGCTATTGTGAAGATAGCAGGAACGACCGATAGTGGTGTATTTGTATTTCCGGCTGATCACGTTGATCATCTCATGAAGTTTTCTTCTTATGAGATTGTGTTCTAGCGCTGTGAACAGGGTGCTGAAGTCGGCTGTGCATATTGCACCCTTCCTCGCCACACCCATAGTGTCGAGCATTTTGCAGATCTCCATTGAGTTGGAGACACTCCAGTAGGCGTTTAAGCCTCGTTGCTTGCCGATCATTTCCGCGTAGCGCTTCCAGTGCTTTTTAATTTCTGCTAGAATGCGCGTTAGCAGATCATTTAGCTGTTTCATAGAGCTTTTAGATGCTCCAGCTATAAATCTTGCTTTGGGCGGATTTTTATGAAACTTTGGGCCATGCCAAAGAATCGGGATGCACCGCATTTCCGTATCCAAATCTGACTGTAGGTACCTTTTAAGCAGGTTCTTGTGTCTGTTCACGAGATAGTCAGTTGATAGCTTAGTTGCCTGGTAAGTTCCGTTGCCTATGGCTTGAACGGAACCAGCATTTACTTCCACGCCCATCTCCTCACATAATTTCAATGCGTAGCCCTTTTTGCAGGCTATGGAGAAATTGGTGGCCGCTTTATCCACCGGTGCTAATACGTAGCTTTTGTGTAGAGCTTTAATAGCCTCTACGCCGGCGGAATGCTTGGCTGAAAGGTTCAGGTAGCTTTTGCAAGCCCTTCCCCTTTCGGACTGTACAGCGTAGTCCAAATGGCGCATCGCGTCGCTATATAACTGAGCGATTGCCTGTACTCCTAAACCTAATTGTTGCGAAAGGTAACAGCTCCAATGAGTAATTGTTGAAGCTGTTCCGCGTGCTGCTTCCATTTTGGAAGGTGTAAGGTGCGGCCGATATTTGGTGCCCTTACTTAGCAACATATTTGCTACTGGGTTTATCCAATCTGTTTTGCCAGTGCAGATATGGCCTCTCACTAGAAGGTCGGCTCTGGATTGTTCGCAAGAGCATTTAGCTGCTAATACTGCTTCCAGTTTCTTACAGTCCAGGTTTTTTAAGAAACCACTGTAATTAAAACACATGAGACCCAGCTGAATGTTCGTTTTGGTTATGAACTGCAGCTCTTTTGGCTCCGTTCCGTCGAATTTTTTGACTGATGTGTCAATGAAATTCTTTGGGCCAAGCCTTGTACTAAGTTGATTGGCAAAATGAGTACCAATTCGTACAGGCTGAGGCTTTGCAGGAATTTTTTGTTCATTTGTACCCCGCCTGTTACATTCATAACTTGCAAGGATTTGGTAAACTCGGAAACCTCTTTTGTCAGATTCAAGTTTACTTTTAATTGTGGCGTCGCGTAACTCTTTGTTAGTCAGCCTTTGCAACAATTTAAAAATTGTTGTTGTTGACCAAGAGTCAGAATTCATCATATCCAGAAATGCATCCAAATCGGATTTTGTTCTCATGTGGAACTTTTTTCTGGTTCGGATTTTGCGTCCTCTATCAAATATCCTTTCGGTTTTTACTGTAAACCATGGGATCGTTTTCCTACTGTGAGGATCGATAGCTTCATCGAAGCTTCCGAATCCTTTGACACTCATATTAAGCCCCCAGGGATAGGCTGTGTTTAATGCTAATATAAACGCAGCTTCATTCCCTGTGATGTCAGTACAGCCGTTGCTGAGTACACTCAGTTTTGGCATGACCGTTTCACCATGCTCCGACACGAAGTGTCTATAAAGAGCGGTGTCCTCCTCTTTCTTCTCCAGTTTAAGAATATGTTGTCTAATTCTGTCTCTCAGTTTTTGCGTTGTGATTCCGACATATTTGGCTTCACAATTGGCAAAAGGGCAGCTTAATATATAGACGACATTTCTTGAACTGCAATCCACATTTCCCTCTACCTCATGGGCGATCATTTTATCCGAAAAAGAGTTGAATGTTCTCAATTTGGATGTCTGTCGCCAGAGTGGGCAGATTTTGCATCTTCCACAGGGTTTAACTAGCTGCTCTGACTCTATCAGTGCGTTAGTTTCCCTTAGGCTTTGAAGGCCTGGTACCATCGGCTGGTCGGAATAAGACAGCTTTCTCCCAAAAATCGATTGCCCTAAGTATAAATCATGAAAATTTCACAAAAATATGTTAATTTGCCAATGCATTTTTACAATTGTATTTTTGTCAAAATTAAAGCTCTTTTCTCCCAAAAATCGATTACCCTAAGTATAAATCATGAAAAATTTCACAAAAATATGTTATTTGGCCAATAAATTTAAATTGTATTTTTGATTTGGCGAAATCTTTTCTTTTCGTTATATTTTTAAGTTTTATTTATTATTTATTTTTGATCCAAAAATATCTTAAATTATTCTCGATTCTTTTATGTTTTGTTATGTTTTTTAATGAGTTTATTTTTTTCATATATTATAAAATAATATAAAATTGTATTTATACATTTTATGCTATATTAAAAGTGGAAGAAATATCTGGTACCATCGGCAAGCCAAATGTGGGTCTCTTTTCTCCAAATTTTGTAATTGCCTCGAGCGAAAAGTCAAGGAAATACATCTACTACTAGTGGAATCTGCTG